>JBCAUI010002128.1:0-22681 GCA_038406195.1 Haplosyllis anthogorgicola
CTGATAACAGAATCTTGCTGGGTATGCTTTTCTGATCATTTTAATGGGTCATATGTCCAGTTTTATGTTAAAATAAGCAATTTAGAAAATTAGAAAAGAAAAGGTAAAATTCTTTTATTTGTTTACATTGTGACATCATTACTTGTAATTAAGTTAAGCAATTTACAAAATTAGATAATAAAATCTCCTCAAGCAAAAATTCTTTTGTACACAATGTGACTCTACTCTCACCCCTACCCCCCACCCCTACCCCTACTCCCACCCCTACCCCCACCCCTACCACACACCCTCACCCCCACCCCTACTCCTACCCCCACCCCCACCCCTACCCCACCCCCCACCCCAAACCCTAAAGTGGGATGACTGGATGGCTAGATTTTCAGGTGGACGACCACATAGTTTTATCGAACTTCATTCGATAGACAAAAATGAGATTTTACTTTTGTGTACTCTCGTCCCAGGATTCAACATTTCGAAGTCCATTGAATATTTCACCATAAATGTGTACGTGTGGCTTCATTCAGTCCTATGCTTTCTGTCAATTCAAATGAACTTTTGCATTATTCACATATTTCAGGGATACAAATCTAGCGCCGTTAGAAGAAGCACGGGAGATCTAAGTAAGTACTTGTCACATGTACACACATCAAAACTCGGTGAAGATAAAACAACTAGTGAGTAAAAAGTAAATAAACGGTGCCTGTTCACCAATGCTTCCCGCTAACACCCACATACAGTGTATGTTTGTATTGAGTTTTGGCGAAAATTCACAAGTGACTGGGGAGGATAGTGGACAAGTGAGTAAGTACACCAGCGACAGATCCACCCTGGCTTTGAAACCCATGGGCAGAGTCCCGCCAAGTCTGAAACAGAGGGTACCAGTGGCCCCACAAAATGGACTTTGGGCCACAGAAACTTTAAAAAAAAATTGTGAATGTACAGGTTTGACTACAGGGTACAACTTGACCATTCCTGGTTTGGGTACAACATAGGCAGGGTACGAGTTAACTGGTTATCTTATGTCATGTACTGTGTTTGTAGATTCCTCCAGATTCCTTCAGAACAAACGTTCTGAACTGTAAACGTTTCTTTTGTAACAGGTAAAACCCGACCTGGCAGTCCTGATGCGCACATGCGGAGATCCATGCCAGCAAGCACTTGGGGAGGCGGAGGTATGTAGAAATTCTGATTTTTTTTATTTTCTTGCAGTTTTCACTGAGTTTTTGACCAAAGTAGGTACCTTGTGGCCCTAAGGGAAATCTTGGATCCGCCAGCGTGGAACCTGATCATTTAATGTCACAAGTCCGCTTACCGATTTCCTTGCTGTTTTTTTTACGGGGAAAAGATGTTTACAAGTATTAGGGTAGGTGCAAAATTTCACAAAAAAAAGTGTTTAAAGTGAAGCTTTGAAGTTATACTCGATCTACCACCCTTTTTCAAGGATATTGCCTCAACTAAGGTGGCTCACACTTAAAAGTAGTGGGAAGACACCCACCTCAGAACTCACCCAACTTGGGTTTATGCTTTTCCTCAAGTGAGGACAAATACCAATTTAAACCTTGGTCGGCCTAACTAGGAAATGATCCCGTGAGATCTCATAACTTGATTAAGGTGAAAATGGTAAAAGTGCATGTGCCTTGAGTATAAACACTTGAGTAAGCATTCCAGTTACAGATCCATCCTGCCTTTTAAACCTATAGGCAGAGTCACCCCAAGTCTGAAACAGAGGGTACCAGTGTTGCCAACAACAAGACTTCTGTCCACAATTTAAAATTACGAAAAGACAACAGTATAAACACCGTGTATTACTTGTATGATTTCAGCCGTAGCGAAAGATCGAGGTTACGACAAACCATGGTCAACCAACACAAAGCGCACCCCAGCCAAGTCAGCTAAAGCAGGTAAATACCGTATAATCTGTAACCAACACAAAGCGCACGCCGGCCAAGTCAGCTGAAGCAGGTAAATACCGTATAGTCTCTAACCAACACAAAGCGCACCCCGGCCAAGTCAGCTGAAGCAGGTTAATACCGTATAGTCTCTAACCAACACAAAGCACACCCCAGCCAAGTCCGCTAAAACAGGTAAATACCGTATAGTCTCTAACCAACACAAAGCACACCCCAGCCAAGTCCGCTAAAGCAGGTAAATACCGTACAGTCTCTAACCAACACAAAGCGCACTCCGGCCAAGTCAGCGAAAGCAGGTAAATAATGTACGGGTACAAGGTCATGCAGATCTCCAATACAGGTTAAATGCAGATTGTTCTGGTACGACAAAACCTATGACTTTTTCATCCACTATTGACTGAGCTATCCTAGCTTCGGTAAATGTTCTTACTCGTGCAGTGAAATCTGCATTGGGCGTACTAGCCATTGGGCAAACTACTGTCATCCATGTACAGTAGGACATCCCTTTTAAAACACCTCTTTTGAGTGATGCTCTCTCTTATGCAACACCTTTGTGATGCGAAAGTTGGGTGTCGCGCAAAAGAGGCCCTACTGTACTTATTTTCAGTCATCACAATGATTTTACTGAGTATTTTGTACTCCATTGGGAGAACCCACTGCCAGCCATGTACTTATTTTGATGAAAAAGAGAGAGTTCGACCAAAGCAGATTTTACTGTATTTATGTGTGTGTTTACAGGTCGGAGCCCCAGTAAGGCGGTTGATGTGGATGACCTGTGGGGGTCTAAAGGCTCATCACCCCCGAGAAAACGTCACGGCTGGAAGGACGCGAATGAGGTAAAAACTACTCGGATATTAAAATACATGTACTACAGGAAAAAATATCGTGGTGATGAGATCAGTGGAAGTTAAACATTCCACTCCGTGGCTACACACTCGAACCCCTATCATGCCTTTTTTGCTGGTGCCAATTTTACATCTTAGTGTGGTGGGACTGGATGCCTCTACCCTGTCGAGGAATCGAGTCTGGTTTACTTAATGCTAACCACTACAATATGGCCTCTATCACATGGCTGATCCAGGGGGCACTTTAGGTGCACCAGTGTGGTCCCTGATCATTTAATTTCACAAATTTACTGATTCCATGTTTAGGACGAGGAACTGTTGTTCATGAGTAGAGGATACAGAGGTCCTCGTAGGATAGAGGAGTCAGATGCGCTCGCTGGGGAGTTCAAACTCGCAAAGGACAAACGATCCACCGAAAAACCAACCGTGCACAAGTTAGTAGTCTGTTTGTCTGTCTGTCTGTCTGTCTGCTCACCAGTTGTGCAGTTTTTGACATTTCATTTTGTTTAACAATTATACGTCTTACACAACAAACACACTTAAATGACTACAGTAAAAGCTAAAAATATCCAATTACAGTAGAACTTATCTTGAGCGACACTGAACTTTTCCCTCTCGGAATTGTCATAAAAGGGAGCATGTCGCCAAAGACAGGATCATTTAAACTTGTTTTAACAGCTTTGCATGCAGTGAATGTGTGTCGTAAAAGGCATAATGTCGCTCAAGACAAGTTCTACTGTATCCGTTTTACTCACTCTCTAGGTCTTCAGTTATTTTGCATATTTCTGATATATTATTGATCGTCTCTCAGACCTGTGTACAAGAAGCACGATCTGCGCTCAAGTCAGGCGCGACAGAAGCAGCGCTACGAGGAGATGCTGCACAAATCTACCTCCGTGCGAGCCAGCGACTCAGGGTACGAAGACGACAGGGACCTGGACCCAGACAATGCAGTGGAGCTCACAGGTAAGCATGCATGTATACACTTGCAGTACAGTAGGAATTCTTTCGATGGGTGTCGCACCCATCTTGTGCTTCCAAAAAGTGTTGTAAAAGGAAGAGTGTCGCTTAAAAGAGGTGTCATTCAAATGAGGTCCTACTACAGGCACACACATGCACACTGACACACAGTACATGTGAGTAAATCCAGTTTCAAAAATGAGAGACACCATATCCAGATTATGTAGTTGTACATTTTGGCTCATTTGGCCAAAGAGCCTATAGAATCATGAATGTCCGTCGTCTGGCGTTGTCGTTGTTGTTGTCATTGTCTTGTGTCATCGTTGTCGTCATTGTTGTCTGTGCACAGCTGCCCTGAGCACACTTCTGTTCATAGAGACTTCATATCTTACACACACATGTACCTATGTCCCATCTCAAAGGCTAGCAAAAATGCTGTGACCATTATTAGCAAATTGGCAGCCATATTTGTTTTTTTCTTTGAACCTTTCTCCTGGAGATGCAGTTGAAGATACAAACTTCATATTTGGCAGTGTTATGCATCTATTCCAGCCATATTTGCAGTTTGGCAGCCATATTTATGTTTTTCATGAGTCACTTGCTTGGGATTCGATCTTAGACTCTGCATTTGTTTCCATGTGATATCGAAACATACATTGTCTTAGTTTTATGAAATGCCAAATGAGCTCAGGTCCATCTGGACCTATTTTTTATGTACAAGTTGTTATATTATAATGGCAATGCTTTATGAGTGGTTTAGGGAATAGGAAACGGCAACAGTTTGTTGGTTTTTATTTTCTGTTCATCAGTTTTGATCTCCAATCTATAGACACAACTCAAGCAATACAAATACTATGAAATAAGTACCAAACAATTCATTTTAACATACTCCAACACAAAATAAATTTATCAGAACATACAAATCACCAGAACAAAATTAGCAAAAAATTAGGAACCAACAAATAACAGTTTATAAGTACTGTATACATGATTAGTTGGTGGTGTGATATGAGATCTGCGAGAAACTGCTTGCGAAGAGAGTCAGAATGGATGTAGTGGTTTATCACTTGTTTTGTGCATGCCAAGTCTGTCTTCTCTAAAACCCACATTCACACAAAGGGTTGCGCAGTTGAGTTTAACCTCGGATCTTTATTTCTACCCATCATCTATTTGTATTCTTTGTACTTAATTCATGAAGAGGGAGAGCTCAAATATAGATGTTAAACTGTGCGCAGGCATGAAATAGATGCGGATTGTAAAAGTAACAAAGACACATAATGGGCGTTCATACACAAGCACATATCCAAACGCATACACACACAGTTTTATTGAAATTATAATTGGAAAGATTACCAGAAAGGCACTTGGTCGTTAAGCTTTATGAATTGATTAGTGTAGCTTTGTTCTCCATAAATTTTATTCTTGCCACTAATCTACGTTAGGCTCATGCCTGAGAATTACACGTAAATGATTCGAACTGTCTTTGTGACAATAATTATGTCGAATTGTTCATTGCAGACGGATCACCAGGATTATTGTGAAGTTTGTCAGCAAGGTGGTGAAATTATTCTGTGCGATACGTGCCCCAGAGCATATCATTTGGTTTGTTTGGATCCGGAACTAGAAGAAGCACCTGAAGGAAAATGGAGTTGCCCTCATTGCGTAAGTAAATTCATCAGAGACCAAAATTATGTGTTTGAATTACCGAGAATCGGCAAATTGTTGTGTTTAATACCATAGAAAAAATAAATTTCATACATTAAAATGTGTATTGCAGGAATTGAATGGACCAAGTCAGAGGGAGGTAGTAGAACAGGAGGATGATGAACACATGGAGTTTTGTCGCATGTGTAAAGACGGAGGTGAACTATTGTGTTGTGAAACATGCCCGTCAGCATATCATCCTAATTGTTTGGTGCCACCATTGACCGATTCACCAACTGGTGCTTGGCATTGCCCTAGATGTGCAGTAAGTAAATCCTAATTAATAAAAGATGTTGAAGTATGTGTATCATGGTAAGTAGAAGGTTGTGGGTACGATGCATGTTGACTAGATTGAAAAAAAAAACCCGTACCGTATTAAACCTAGTAAACATTTTTCTCTGCCGATAGTGTCCACCACTTAAGGGAAGGGTTCAGAAAATCCTGTTCTGGAGATGGAAGGATCCGGATCCCGTAGAAGACGTACTAGATCACGTGACTCCTCATAGTCCCACAAAGAAGGAAGCGATTAAGCGGGACCATAAGGAGCGCGAGTTCTTTGTAAAGTGGCATGAGATGTCATATTGGCATTGTGAATGGATATCAGAGCTTGCCTTGGATGTTTACCACCCGGCAATGTTCAGGTACTGGCTAATGAACAGAATATCATCTTATAGTAAATAGTTACGGTTTCAGTAAGTTTACATTATGCAAATTATGTGAAATGAGCAATGTACACAAGAACATTGAAGTACAATTATTTCTGAAAGCAGATAAACAAATATTATCTGTTTTGAAAGGAATTACCAACGCAAAGTTGATATGGATGAACCGCCACCGTTAGAAGACGGCAGCTCATACGGTAAGGACAACTCCAAAATGGCAGAAGATCCACATAACTTGGAAGTGCGCTTCTACAGATATGGAATCAAGCCCGAATGGCTGTGTATACACAGGATCATCAATCACAGGTAACTTTAATATTAGTGTAGATTGCATCAATATTCTGCCATCAGTAATGTGACTTAATTGAGATATCGGAGGAAAGCAGCTGTTGAAATTGTCGAAGGCTGATTCAGATATAGGGAAATGGTATCAAGACAATTTATGTTAATTTTAGGACGGTGAAAGATGGCACGACGTGGTATCTGGCCAAATGGAGGGATTTACCATATGATCAAGCAACATGGGAAACGGGGGAGACTGACGACAATGTTATTGCAGACTTTGACAAAATGGTGGATGAGTACCATCAACTCAGGTAGGAGAGCTTGTTAAATGTCTGCGAAGGAAATATTGATAATATATATTAAATGTTAATAGCATATTAGGGACGGGCGGAAAGTCATTAAGCTATAAAGATATCCTTTACTTAACAGATCAATTATGTTGGGAATAAATGACTCAAAGCCATCTAAGAAGAAACCCGGAAGAAAGCCCAAAAAGAAGAGGGGAGGAAAGAAAAAGAAAAAGAAGGAAGACACAGAGGAGGAAGAGGAGGATGAAGACATGACAGAAGAAGAACCCCCAGCAGAGGAAGAGAAGAAAGAAGACAAAAACTCGCTGGCCTCAAGACTTCCTCCTGAAAAGCCTTCTACTGACGTAAGATATTATTGCAGAATAAGTAAGGTTTTGACTCTTAACAGAACAAACACAATATTATTAATATTTCTGGGGATTTTCCTAAATAAAGAGCATCTAAAACAGTACAGCAAAACAAACGCCTCATAATTTCACAATTTACAAGTGTTTTGAAGCAAGTAATAATGGTTTACATATTCATAACAGTTACGTAAGAAATGGGAAGACCAACCAGAATACATCACTGAAACAGGAGGCAGGCTTCATGGCTACCAGTTGGAGGGCGTAAACTGGCTCAGGTTCTCATGGGCGAACCGTATTGATACAATATTGGCAGATGAGATGGGTTTGGGTAAAACTATACAGACGATAACCTTTCTCTATTCACTGTACAAAGAGGGTCACAGCAAGGGACCTTTCCTTGTCAGTGCACCATTGTCAACCATTATCAACTGGGAGAGAGAATTTGAATTCTGGGCACCGGAGCTTTATGTGGTGACATACGTTGGTGACAAGGATAGTAGGGCCGTTATCAGGTATGTCCCAGTTTGCAAAGTTAAAATATATTACCGGTATTCGTGTATTTTTAATTTTCAATTACCAAATACTGATACTCTTATAATGTTGCATCCATTTTATATATTAAGTTAACATAAGTGTCAACGTAATATTAATTTGCCCCTCTTCAATTGATACTATTTTTCAGAGAGCATGAGTTTTCCTTCGATGAGGGGGCCATGAGAGGAGGGACCAAGGCTTTTAGAATGAAGAAAGGCAGCCAAGTTAAATTCCACGTACTGCTTACATCGTATGAATTGATCAGTATAGATACAGCTACGCTAAGCTCGCTGGATTGGTCAGTCTTAGTTGTAGATGAGGCACACAGACTGAAAAATAACCAGTCTAAGGTAGAACATCTTACCTACATTAGTTCATTTTTAAACTATGTAGTATGGTTACAAAAGACCGTAATAAAAATACATGTAGTCAAAGCTTTAATAATTGACTCTTTTGTTTCAGTTTTTCCGTATATTGACTGCATATAAAATCCAGCACAAGTTACTCTTGACTGGAACACCACTACAGAACAACCTGGAGGAGCTTTTCCATCTACTTAACTTCCTGTCTCCGGACAGATTCCAGTAAGTGAATACCCTGATTTTACGATAAACTTGGGGCAAACTCCCCAGTGGGGGACTCTCATATTAGCCAGTCATATTAGCCAGTATTTCTGACAAACATGCTCTGGCCAAGAATTCAGTTGGCAGGATTAGCCAGTAAACGATTGTGGTAGCAAGTTTCAAAAATATAGATGTGGCATGATGTGCTCTGTTCCTTCACGAACAAATAGTTATGAGAAGTTGTGAACGAAGTATGAAATAGAGAAGTTATAGGATATTGGCCAAGTGTTACAATTACATTTTTACAATTGTTTACAGTGACCCACAGTCCTTCTTAGATGAATTCACAGACATTTCCAAAGAGGAGCAGGTGAAGCGTTTGCACGACCTTTTAGGTCCTCACCTTCTGCGTCGCCTGAAGGCTGATGTACTCAAGGGTATGCCATCCAAGAGTGAGTTCATTGTCAGAGTGGAGCTCAGTCCTATGCAGAAGTAAGTGTCCGTCGTATTCGAAGAAGTAAGATATGGATGATAGCACATTTGAAGTTTACTCATTCACATGTAAATTGTATCGAATGTTATCATAATTTGACACCGCTAAATTTTAACCCGTCATTTTTATGCAGGAAATACTACAAATACATATTGACGCGAAACTTTGAGGCATTGAATACCAAAGGATCTAACAATGTGTCCCTGCTCAACATTATGATGGATCTCAAAAAGTGTTGTAATCATCCGTACCTCTTCCCGACCGCTGCTGACGTAAGTTTATGGTTATGTATTATCGTTTGACGTTTGCATATTTCATATTTAGCACACTCTTAAATTAGGTGTATAATTATGGAAAGAAATATGGTAAATTACATGCATATTCTTTTTGTCCTCATCCAGGAAGCTCCCAAGTTGCCAAATGGAATGTATGAGGGTTCACCGCTAATAAAGGCGTGTGGAAAGTTTGATCTCTTAAGTAAAATGCTCACTGTCCTACAGAAGGATGGTCACAGGGTACTAATCTTCTCACAGGTAAGAAATGTTAATAATTTAATACAATTTGGATTTAAAAGTAATTTTATTAATATTGCAACTTTATTATGCTTTTCATGGAAATAACTAGTTACAAAAAGGTCAGGAAATTCGCACATTGATTTGACCGTTTTCACACATGTAGATGACAAAGATGCTGGACATCTTGGAAGACTTCTTGGAGAATGAGGGTTATAAGTATGAGAGAATCGACGGTGGTGTCACTGGCACACTCAGGCAGGAGGCTATTGACAGGTTCAATGGTAAGAAATAATTGTGAAAACGATAAAAATCGTACAAAATTACAAAAGAATAACTGTTCATTTTGCATTGGATGAGGTTTACGGTATAAAGCAAGTTCAGTATTTTCTTGAAAAAAATGGCTCCCATCAAGACAGGAAGTAACATGTTTCATGCTGAAATTGTATTGTTAAGTGGAAATGTAACCGATGCTTAATACTAATTGCATTCGCTTTTAGCTCCCGGAGCACCGCAGTTTGTATTCTTGTTGTCGACGAGAGCCGGAGGTTTGGGTATCAATTTAGCTACGGCAGACACTGTTATAATCTACGACTCGGATTGGAACCCACACAATGACATTCAGGCTTTCAGCAGAGCTCATCGAATTGGTCAAGCAAACAAAGTAATGATCTACCGGTTTGTAACACGTAACTCAGTCGAGGAGAGGATCACACAGGTGGCCAAGCGCAAGATGATGTTGACACATTTAGTGGTTCGACCAGGACTGGGCAACAACAAGGCATCAATGAGCAAACAGGTGTGCAGTTAAAAATGTTTTACAAAAGGTACCGAAATGTTTAGGGAATTCTGAAGTATTAAAGCTGCAGTCATTGTAAAAAAAACATACACAAGTCATGTCAGTAATAGTTGCACCATCATTGGAACTATTTTAGGAATTGGATGACATTCTCAAATTTGGAACGGAAGAACTATTCAAGGATGAAGAAGCAATAGACAAGGAAGCAATCGATAAAGGGGAAGAAACTAATCGTATTGTGTACGACATGGATGCCGTGGAGAAACTGTGCGATAGAAGTCAGGAGTCGCAGGTCGAGAGGGAAGAAGCTATGAACGAATACCTCGATTCATTTAAAGTTGCCACTTACACCGTAAAGGAAGGAGAAGAGGTAAAGAAAAACATCACAAGTTTTAACTTTCGATGTACTTGCATCAGTATCATTTATTTAAGGTGCATGACAAAGTGAAGGAGTTTCAAGTCAGATCTGATTGATGTTTTAGGAGGAGGAGGAAGAAGTGGAAGTGCTTAAACAGGATGCCGAGTCTGCAGATCCAGCATACTGGGAGAAATTATTGCGCCATCATTATGAACAGCAGCAGGAAGACCTGGCTCGCTCACTCGGTAAAGGAAAACGAGTGCGAAAACAGGTAAAATACTTACAAGTAAGTAGCCCAGACCAATTTTGTATCCGTGCTTTTGCCTAAACTTATCTCGCTAGTCACAGAACGAGGAGAGGAAATATGCTGTGCTATACTTTTCGTCCCTATTTCGTTGAAGTAAACAGTACTGACAGTTCGCTCTGTTATGAAGTGAACAGCTGTTGTCCTAATGTTCGGTATTTCATCAAGTGGTCAAATCTTCAATCTCAATTTGATATTTACTTTTTTGTGGCAAAACAGCATGTTTCCTGTCAGAACAAGAACAGGTAAGGTAGATTGTATCAATCTGGAAAATAGGCTCAAGGCACTAATACAATATAAAAAAGTACATGTGCATTTATACTACAGTGTCCCAATATCCCAATAATTGAGTATTTTAACACCATATTCAATGGCTCATACTTTTCTTTTCCTTTTGGCAATTTTTGGGTTTTACTGGTTGATTAATATTCAGTGTGCAAGCGTATTGTCCAGATTGTTGATGTCTTACAGCACGCTTATTTATACGATTGTTGGGTCGCAGTGAAGACACTAATCTTGTGCAGAGAATGTAAACGGTAACGTATGGATTAATCAATAGTTCACACCTAAGAGTTTCTTTGCAAAATAAAATAATTAGACTGCCAAAAAAGAAAATTGGTGTTACATAGAATATATCGGATTCAGTTCAACGCCAGGTTGCTTGTTAGGGAGGGAATGGTATGTATTACGTTGAAAGAACTTAAGTGTATGATTTACTAACCTTCAGCAATTTTCTCTTGACGCATTTTCTTTTCTTTTGCTTATTTTCTATCAATGGTGTATTGACGAGTAGTATAAGAATGTACATGTACATGTACAAAATGAAATGAATAAAAACCAATGTAAAATGCTGTGGTGAGAATGTTCCTTGTGTGCTGTTTCAGGTGAACTACAATGACTCGGTTACTGGACAAGAGGAGGAGGCGTGGAACAATGACATGTCCGACTTCGACACGGACTTCTCCGGTGAGTGTGAGTGTGAGTGTGAGTGACTTTACTGTCTAAGCATGATACCATCGCCAATTATTTAACACGTGTGATGCTGTCCCTTTTCGTACTATTTAGTCTGCTATGCTCACCCCACGTTAACAAGCATATCTCTGCTTCAGTGTGAAATGTTGCACAAAAACTTTTGGAGTGCAAATGATCCGTGACTTAAAAACACATTTGGTAGCAATATTTTAAGATGATGTATGCTTGTTTGTGCATCGAGCAGTACGAAATGTTAACACTACAGAAAAAGTTGTTTTGAATGGCAACCTTGATGTTTGTGTACAAGTGTTGCTAACATTAATTTAGAATTTGGAAGATCAAATGAAAACCAATTGTGGATAAAATTGTTTCACAAGAAGTCTTCATTCCAAACAACTTATGATGTTAGTACCTTGGCCATTCAACTCATTTTGGGATACATGGACTTGTATTAGGTGCATAGCTATGACGTGGTGGTATGCATCATGCTGAATAGTTTTAACCCTACAAATCATTGGTGAATGGTGCATGCTGGACAGAAGTACCTCTGACCCTTCTTTACATAAAAAAATAACTTGTACATGTAAGGTAACATATTAACAAAATGCTGAAGTGTCGCTAATCTTTAACAGGTTATTTCTTTTGTTTGGAGAAAATGATTGTATCTTGGTTCACATTATTTATGCTTAAAGTTAATAGAATGACCATGCAAGTCATTGTTTTAACTGTGCCTAGTGTATGAAAATGTTGGAAGTGAAACCAATTCTTTACCAAAATTTTGTGCATTATTGCTTGCAGACCTGTTAAACCCAAAACGTAAGATTAGGTTGTAATAGGTATCAGAGTGTTATTACTGTTTCTGACATTGGTGCTGGTAAACCTGGCGTTTCAATAGCTGTTGCATGAAGCCATCAATACTTTTCACAGGACTGCAAAAACATATCAAATTAATTTAAGCTCTACCTATGTTTTTATATGTTTATCGATCATTACTGTTTGTGAGCGTAAAAATATTTTTTTACGTCAGCCATGCTACAAACCTTTCTATTTCCCAATACTACACTACCAGGTTTTGTGTGCTGTTTTAACCCTTTCACTCTTTCGTAAGCTAATTTTATGCATTTTACGTCCTTATTGTTTTAAGTTGTGTTACATTCACTTGAAAGTTTATAGTTAAGTGTGGTTTGTCTGTTCAGATCTTATTGGTAATAATTGGGAGGGCTCTGCTTTAGTAGTTAGCCAGCACCAGTTTCAGCTACTGCAGGATTACTCTCCTCTGTTTAATAAAACAAAAACTCAAAACATTATGATAATGTCTTTCGAAAAATAATTTCTGGTTTGGATTAAATTACATAATAATAAATTGTTATTCGTAAGAGGCCCCCAATGTTATTTTCCTATTTCAGACAATGGCTCAGACGATGATGACTTTGATGAAGGAAGTCGAGACAATGCTCGTCAAAGGCGCCGTGATCGTGATCGCAATAGGGATCGCCCATTGCCGCCTTTGTTGGCCCGGGTGAACGGTCAGATAGAAGTGCTAGGCTTCAATACGAGACAGAGAAAAGCATTCCTTAACGCCGTCATGAGATACGGAATGCCGCCCCAGGATGCGTTCAGCGGACAGTGGTTAGTACAGTTGTTAATCTATTCGGTGTTTGGTATAGTAGTAAGGTTAACTCGTAGCACTGTTCCTGTAGCTGTAAGGGACAAACTAATGTTGTACCTCATTGTTATATTTATCTGATAAGTCAAGTGATCGACGGATCCTTGTGTTGACGTACATGTACCGTATCTTCCGAAACTCAGAAATTACCTTTCATATATCAAATCGATGCAAGTAATTTTGTCATTTTTGCACCCTGCTGTGTTGTATCATTTACGATATTCTGCATCATACTTGGCTACACGAAATAAATTCGTGCCATTGAACTCTTGGTCCTCCGGACAATAGAGATTCGGGTGTTAGTGGTCAATGTGTGCCTTACTGTGTTATAGTTAGCAATTCGTGAACCTTTGTCAGTCAGCACAATTTTATTTTATAATTAATTCGTAGTTTTGATGTGACCACAGTCATTAACCTTTTTCTTTGCTAAGTTGCAGTTTTCTTTGCAAATATGGCATATAAAACTGAAAATCTAAATAAATAACCAATGCTTTGAAGTTAGTACCTACCAAAATGACTGACAGATTTTTGCTAATAGATAGATGCCTGTGCTGGGCACTGTTACAATCACACTTCCCATTATGTACTGAAAAGTACGGGTCGTTTGACACAAATCTTTTGTTTCACTAATTTTAGCAGAAAATTTAAAATCGATGGCAAGTGATATCTTTTGATTGACTTATACTTTTCGTTTCAAGGGCCTCCTTTCAAAGCAGTCTTAAAGAATATTCGAATTGGTCTGCCTGTGGCAGATACGGTACATGTCTTGTATTGTTGTAATCGTTACTATTGTATAGTTTTCGCGTTGCCACTGTAAACCTCGTACATATGTTGTCTGACTCACGCACAATCAGGGCAACACGACAAGATGCTATACACGTGCTAATATTTGTTAGGTATTGCAGGTTAGTGAGGGATTTGAAGGCTAAAACGGAGAAGGAATTCCGTGCCTATGTATCACTCTTTATGCGACATTTATGTGAGCCTGGAGCGGACAGTTCAGAGACGTTTGCTGATGGTGTTCCGAGGGAAGGACTGTCACGTCAACATGTACTTACACGTATAGGAATTATGTCTCTAGTCAGGAAAAAGGTAAACTGCTTTATTCAGAAAATATTTGGACCAAGGTAAATTTTAAATGTAAGGGAAGTAGTTCTGTTTCTGAGTGACAAAATGCATTACATAATAACCATAGAGTAATCAGTCACAAATGTTTGAATGTTTTTAAACTGTGTTCAGGTACAAGAATTCGAGCACATCAATGGTCAGTTCAGCATGCCAGGGATGAAAGCAGAATTACCGGACATCAAACTCCTCAAGGGTGGAAGTGCTGCGGGAAGTAAACAGAGCTCAGCAGCACCATCACCCGCACCATCTATATCCAGCATCAAAGACGAGCTGCCCGAAACACCGAAAACTCCTAAAACTGACGATAAAGAACAGAAGGAGGAAGCACAAGAAAGCAAAGAAGAGCCAAAGGAAAATGGAAAAGTGGAAGAGGAAGAAAAGAAAGAAAAAGAAATAAAAGAAAATGGCGATTCTAAAGAGGTATTATTTTCAATAGAGTGTGATTGTCACTAAAATAAGTAGATGCACAGATAACGTATTTAATTAAAGAAACATGTTAAAACGATTAAACACATTGAAATGAACACATAATTCCAGGTCCAAATTTCAGAGTTGTAATATTATTTTAGGATAAAGAGAAAGAAAAGGACGAAAAAGCGAAGGAAGAAAAAATGGAAACTGAAAAGGATGAAAAGACAAATGGAGAAACAGAAGAAAAAGGTAAAGAAGAGGAAAAGAAGGACGAGGAAAAGAAAGAAAAGGTTGCGAAAGAAGAACCGATGGAATCGGACGACAAAGAAAAGAAAGAAAACGGCGAAGAGAAAAAGGAGACTGGAGAAAAAGAAGGCGAGGACGACAAGAAAGAGAAAGAAAAAGAAGATGGTGAAGAAGAGAAGAAGGAGACGACAGAAGAAGTCAAGGAGGATAAAGAAGAAAGCAAGGACGATATAAAGAAAGAGGAGGAAAAGAAAAAGGAAGAGCCTCCACAGAAGTTTATGTTCAACATCGCAGACGGTAAGCAATTCAGTTTGTGAATGTACGATTACTTTGTGGCGTAAAAGGTATTGGACAGTGATCATTAATCAACGGTCGTTGTTTGAATTAAAATTGTATGTAATTTTAGGTGGATTCACTGAGTTGCACACATTGTGGCAGAATGAGCAGCGTGCCCTTGTTCCACTCAGAGAGTTTGAGGTATGGCATCGCAGACACGACTACTGGCTACTGGCAGGTATCGTCAAGTAAGTATCCGAAGATTTATGTGAAATACCCAATAAATTTATTGAAGGTCATATCAGCCGAGCATGAATCTTTGAGAGTTGTAAGTGATGAACACAACGAATATTTTTATATCCCTTACAGTCACGGATATGGCAGATGGCAAGATATTCAGAATGACATTCGCTTTGCAATAATCAACGAGCCGTTTAAGAACGACCAGGGCAAAGGCAACTTCCTGGAGATAAAGAACAAATTCTTGGCAAGGAGATTTAAGGTAAGGTGGTAAATTAAGTTGTTACATTCATTTACTGAAAAAAATGTTTACTGTAGTCTTAAAATGAGCACACAAAGCCAAAAGGAACAGTTTACCTTAATTTGCACAGGTTATAATTAGATGTACCGTATTCCCTCTAAACATTGCACCCCCTCTAATTATGGCACCCCCTATTTTTGAAACAAAAATAATTAAATGAATATTTGGAGAAATTACAAAACGGGAGTTTCTCCATGATGGAGGATGTTTCAAGTGTTGATACACATTCAACAAAGGTATTTTAGTTGACAAAACAAAGTGAAAACTAATGATGATGTCACCCAAATTTGATATTTGTAGACTTTTAATTAAGGCACCCCTTCAAAAAATGGTCTTGGCACCCGGTGCCATAATTAGAGGGAATACAGTATTTGTAATTAGCCCTGTAACTAACGATGTGCAATTGTTTTGTAGTTACTTGAGCAAGCACTTGTAATCGAGGAACAGTTGAGAAGAGCTGCGTATTTGAACTTGACTCAAGATCCTAATCACCCAGCAATGGCACTCAATGCCAGGTAATATATAATTTCGTCAATGACATGTTTTCTCTTATATCGTAAAAATTTTCGTAATTCACGCGATTTATTTTAATATAAACTCGTACTTAAAGAATACGCTATGATCTTCATTTATAGGTTTGCAGAGTTAGAGTGCTTGGCCGAGAGTCACCAGCATTTGTCCAAAGAATCGCTAGCGGGTAATAAACCTGCTAATGCTGTACTTCATAAGGGTAAGCGGCCTGTGAGATTTATATTTGTGTATTGTTACTTGACACTGCCCAGATCCCATTCAGGGACGATAAATGTCGTCATCATCTTCGTACATGTCAGTATTTATTGAAATCGTGTTATGATAGACATTGCATAACCATTTTTCCGCGTTTCTTTGCAGTACTGAACCAGCTGGAGGAACTGTTGAGTGATATGAAGCAAGACGTGAGTCGTTTACCCACCACACTCGCACGTGTTCCACCTGTCACGCAGAGACTACAGATGTCTGAACGAAACATCTTGAGCCGTCTGGTCAATCCTGGCCAAATGGCTATGCCAGGAACTGTGCAACCGGGAGCCTCTAGTCAATCAGGAGCCACCAATGCAGGTAGCTCTACCGCTGGGTATGTAACACCATCCGCACTAGTCAACAACTCTGCTACTGGGGCACAGCCACTACAGCCGCCATTCACTGCCTCAACCTCTTCCTCTGGAGCCTTCAGCAGTGTGACGGTTACAGCCGGCGCTCCAGGGGTGCCACAGCCTCCGCCACGTGGGTCACACTATGGTGCTCCGGGCTCCATGCAGGGTAAATAGATACCACACACACACTGCGTATTCCTGCTCTGCTTGTCTTGTGTCAAACGCATTGTCATTTTGCTTCATAATGCTGCTTGTGGTAAATATTTTACCTATCAGTGTGGATTGTTTTTACCGACTTTGTAATTCGGTTGTGTGATGTGGTTATCTGTTACTGTCTTAGTGTGTTAAGTGCATTGCTACTCGAGTACTATTGTTGTCATTTTTCTCAGATATGAATTTTTTTGTGAAATTTCTCGAGTTGACAACATTAGCTCCAATAACATTTAAGTTTTTTTGTAAGAGTTGATTGCTGCATGGAAGTTAAAAGATTAATATAAACACACATTAAGGCAAGATACGGTTGTTAGAACGATACAGTAAGAAATAAAGATTTAAAAAGTATTTAAGAGAGTATTTTCTAGCTCTTACTTAATAATTGTAAGAAGAGGGTGCTTGTTTTCAGTCTGTTTTGGTCCTGTTATTTTGTTTGCACTTACATATGTAACTGCTTGTGGTTCTGTCTTGTTACTCGTACGTTGTGCTGACCTTACAATTTCTTATTTCTGTAGCTGCATCAAATATTTAGGAGAGTATTCCCATATTTTAATGCTATAACACTCAAGGTTTATTTATTCCCTTAGCATTGCATTGAATTGATGGATTATTTATTTTATTGCTGACAATATCCATAGACTTGCTGGTCATGGCATATTAGGCTTTGTTGCTTGAAGGAGCTTGTGTATGAATATGAGCCAAATTTTATGTACCTGCCTGTTTTGTTACTTTAAAGTAAAAACCAGTACAATTCTGTGTATTTCCAGGTTCTATGGGCTTCCCAATGTCTGGCCCTCTCTCAGGTATAGGACTAAATTTCTTACTTCTAAAAAGCACATTGTACATATTAACTCTAACCACTGGAATTTGACACCAGAAACTCATCCATAATAATAGTTTATGTAAAATACGTGTAGTTCCTAAATTGAAGTCCAGTGTTACATAATGAGCTTGCTATTGAAGAAAACCCTCAATTTTTGTGTTTGAATTTTCCTCGGCCAAATAGGAGCGGGTGGTGGCAATGACGTCATAGGGTAAATGTATAGTTACAATGGTAACTTATTTGACGGTTGTTATGTTTGTAGTCATATCATAAAGCCTGATTTTATATACAAAGTCTTCATGAGCATGACCAGCTTTGGTTCATTAACATTATTAGTTGAATCTTCAATTTTAGCATGTAAAATAGTATTAATTCATTGAACAATCATCCCAGCATGGTTAATCGTAGGATTTCTTCTTCTTTTTTTCGCAAGATATTTTATTTAAATAGGTTCTGTTGATTTATCATTGTACAGATAAATCTGTAACGCAATGAGATAGATCAATAGGGTTAAAATGTTTGTAAAATAGGAATGAATCTTGTTTTTTGGGGTGACCGGCCCGAATGCCCCAACCATATTGAGTGGGGTGGGGAGGAGGGGTTTGGATTGTGCATTTCATGAGTGTGGGTGGGAGGGAGTTTAGTGTGTGACTACACCCCTGCCACCACGATAAGTTTGATACTGCAGTGCAAATCTTTTCAACTTCGTGTACAGATCACTTGTTTCAGATGATCAATTACGCTTTGGTGTAGCTTACCACTTGGGCTTCATTGTTACATATCTTGTTCAATATTGTCAGTATGTGGGTGCTCTCTCTGTTGTCATTTGCTTTGTATTATTTACGCCTTGCTACACAGCTTGCAATCAATTACCATTTTGATGTCTTTATTTTTAACTATTTACAAAAACCATAAAATTTGTTAGATTACTTAGTCTACGTAACGAAATTTTGTACATTATTATTTCGTAGATTTTTATTTTTAAAACATGTTATTATATTTTGAAATTTGGCAACAGAGAGCACCCTAAGCAAGTTGACAAGTTGTGGACCAACCAATAGTGTACCTTCATCAACCTATTCGGCATCTGCATTTTCACCTGCTGTTAAGTCATCTGCTGGCAGTAAATCATCTGCTACGTCATCAGCGTCATCGCTTGGGAATTTTAGCGCCGAAGTTTTATCCAAGTCGAGTAGTAGCGGCAAATCGTCAGGCCTTGTAGATCAGGCTCAAGCTCTAGCCGCGGCCCAGCTGTACGAGATGCGGCTGAGCGAGTTACTGGCGGCCGGTATACCACCGGGGCTGACCCCATCTGAGGCCGCCAGCTTTGGCATCTTCGGTGGCGGATTTGAGCAACTGCCTCTGGCTCATTCAGCCCTCATGTCGCATTACGCAAGCTCACTCGGTGGTCTGGCGGCAACAGGGGGTGTACCACTAGGGGGACCCCTTGTTGCAGGTGTGCTCCCCTCCCCACCAACGTTACCACCGTCATCGCCGACCCCTCCAGCTAGAGTGGCGACACCGACAAACAAACATGGTGAGAGAGAAAAGTGAGCGCACATCCTCTTTATGAAGCAACTTTTGCGTAACAGTTTATATTATCAACTCGTCACTCGTATCCCGTTTGGTGTTGTATTGTCTGGTGGTTTCATTTCTTTCTCTCGTTTCCAGTGTTTTGGAAATTATTATACGGTCACTTGAATAGTATCTAGTTCAGTGTCCTCAAGTTTGTTGGGTTTAAGATGTTGAATTTTTTGTCGCTTCAAAGTTAGAGTAAAAGTTATCATGGTTGTTCTCAGTAAAAATCCATGACGGTTGTTTTCAGTACAATGTTTATTTTTGAAAACCTCAATTGGCTTCATGTTGGTTCTGGAATCTGTTATTCTTGTAGGAAAAGGGTGTAGGCCTGTATGTGGTGACTGCCTCCTATTATATTTATCATGTATCAAAGATGATTGTTCTGCATTTCAAATATTTTTTAGTTTCATATTTAAACGTCATTTGATAATTAAAATTATTGTATAAATCTCCATAATAGGCTTATTATTTTTAATCATTTGGATTACATTGCATGGTCAGGATTTTCAAAGTGTGGCAATCGGGAAAAAATAAAAATAAAAATTGAACTTGGTCTCTAAAAAGCTAAACTGTTAATAAAAATAAATATTTTTCTCGATCGACTTTTAACAGATCAACATCTGACAGCTTGAAGACTACCATATTTTGCCGTCCATAATGTGTTTCATCAGCCATAAGTTTTTTTGTTGTTTTTTTTTGAAATCCCGATTTCAAAGTGCAGTGGGTAATGTAATCCAAACAATTAAATAAAAAAACCCTTACATGCATTTATTTCCAAATAGTAACTTGCAGAAATCTTTCTATTTTCTCCAAGTATCTAAATGAGACAGGAAACATAAGTTGTGCATGTAAAAAGTTATGCAATGTTTGTAAAATTTGGACAATTTGACTGACAGATATTTTTATATTAATTTTGCAGTAAAAGCTGAAGATTTGTCCAGGAAATCTCGACCAGGGGAGATCAGTCGGCGGAAAGAGACGTTCATAACCATAGACGATTAGACAATTCCACCGAGACAGAAACAGTTCCAAAAATATATTTACAACTGCGGAGGTTTAAATTTCTAGTTTGTTCATGTATATAATGACATCAAATATTATTTCTGTGTATTGCAAAAAAAAATGTTTTGTATTAGCATGTAGTTAACAGTAATAATTGTTACTCAGACGCGTTTCGTTTTTACATGTGAATGGCATACAGTAGACCTGTGGTTATAATTTGAGGTTTGTGTTGCAACGATGTACAGTGCTTTTAAAATATGAACAATGAGGGTATTGTGAAAGACTTTTTAGATACTTCTATTATATATGGATGAAATATTCATGTACATTTTGTATGTGAATGCCAACCAGTGCAGAGACTAAAACATTTTATTGATGTTGTTGAAGTTCTTTTTTTATTTGTTAATGATTTTCCTTCTAACTAATCAACTCAGCTGATATACATGAAAACGTTCATATTAGTAAACTATTTATACAGTAATCGACAGTTTCCACGTGACAAAGAGATATCCATGATACAGAATGGGACGTGTGTTTTGACAACACTCATTGCGGTGGGAACAAGGTGACAGGATGTTGCTAAGACACTGATGCTGTTCTTCACTTTCTCACTGCCCCTTCAAAACTTTATCCAGGCTTTTCTTCAGTGGAGACTGCCCTAATATGTAACCAAGTGGAAAAAGTACATATGTACAAGTACATATGCCAAAACACAACGTTCTTTTTGATATTTTACAAAGAGGCATTTAAACCGAATGGACGTGCTGTGCTGTAAACTGACGGGGGAATGGGTTTGGTATACAAGTGAAAGTGCGACTCTGAGAGTCTGTATTTTGTTTACCAGATTGTACACGTGTGTGTTTATTTTGTTACGTTACCTGCACGAAAATGCGAAGAAAGAGCAGCATCTCATTTGTAAACTTGCACGTGCTTAAAAGTGAAGCAGATTTTACGGAACAATTCCGCAAATGTACACACGTTTCATAGCATGTTTTGATAGCAGTAAGAGTACATATAATTCGAACGCTATGTACATGTGTATCTATTTACTTTTTGTATTCCATGCTATTTTATTGAAATGTGCTGTGATCATGACGTACAGATTATGTTTGCGACTATTTAAAAGCATGTAAACGTACTCTTCTTGTAACTATGATGCTGCAAACCTGCATCTATTTATTGTTTTGTAATAAAATTAGAAATTAAAAACATACTCTACATCTTTTTTCATATGTACAATTGGTCGAAGCAGTCTGTAATAAATCAATATGCTGATCACCATGTTCCGCGAAATCGAATAAAGAACCCATTGTTGAGCAAATATTCACAAATAGCTTCTTTATTTAGCAACATTTTGTACAAAATTTACGACAAATATTCTGTGAACACTTCACAGATGAGCAATATGTAAACAAAAGATGCCTGAGAGAACATGTTGGTCGATGTATTAGCTAAAGAGGTATTTACCTCCTGCATGGTAATGATTGCTGTCTTTCTACGTCAATTACTACAATAGACAGGAAATATTAAATTGATACTGTACCTAATGTAATATGTGTACAAAATTAAGTTTGCAGTTTACTCGTTGGAGACGTTCATTCAACTAATAATGTGGATATAGATAGCTTTAGTAATGCACTACACGAGTAAACTGCCTTAAAACATCCGTTAAATCGAATTGTTTCAGGATTGATTTGCCGTCCCGTGTGCCACGCTCGGGCAATATTGGTTTGAGACACATTGCAAAGTGGTTGGAGGTGGAAATGATCTTATCGTCCTGGTTCACTTTCACTTTGAAGCTTGTACTGATTGACTTCAATTTGATAGAAGTTACTGTCGACTAGCATCAAACGGTACGTGAGGCGGAGTGAATGCAAAGAGCAAGCAAAAGCTTAAAGCCATTTCCATTACATTTATTTCATTGAATATTACACTCAGTAACAGTTATTAACGTTTCAATAACACTTAATAACATTCTAATAACAACGGTTTAACAGCTGAGGTAGCAATTTGCATGGGCAGTGCTACAACAAATAATGCAAATCATAAGCAATTGAGACTTGACAAAACGTAAAAGCAATGAATTGGCTGAAACTGTACTGTTCCAG
>JBCAUI010002129.1:0-10370 GCA_038406195.1 Haplosyllis anthogorgicola
GAACATGGAATAAAATCCCTATCAAATATATTGATGAAACATCTGTCTGGATTAGGCTTGGACTGGGATATATTTTGCAAGCCTGCACAACTAACATATAATACTTATACTTCCCCTAACTTAAATTGTGTTCAAGCTTAATTGAATATAAGACAATGACTTTTCAGATGCTAATTAAGATGCATTGTAATGCACTTGCTTTTCCACTTCTGTCTGTGTCTCTGTCTGTCTCTGCCTCTCTCCGTGTTTCTCTGTCGCTGTGTGTGTGTCTGTCTGTCTGTCTGTCTGTCTGTCTGTCTCTCTCTCTCTCTCTCTCTCAGCGTTTTTACTTGCTTGTATTAAAAATTAAAAAATTAATTAAGTTTAATGAAAGAAATCTTCATATCTCCATTGTACGCCATTAATTCATACACTGTTTGAAGATTAATTATGTCATCAAAATCTCTTACACATCCATCATTCGATTTTTTTTACGTAGGCTAATTAAATAATTTGTAACAAGCAATCCCAAATAGAACTTTTTTACTGTTTGAAATGATCTTGGTGTGAATAAAACAGTTGCAATTATTTTCAGACCTTGAGTGATTTTTTAGATTCAAAATACTTTAGAAGTCTGCATCTCAGACCAAACCCAAACCCAGAGTTCAAGTCATCTTTTCACTTGTCAACGTATTTAATGGCCAGAATGCTTTTTTATTAATATAAACCTTAAGTACTGATCAATAAACAACACTAAATCTATTTACCGTATTGTTTAAGCCTATTTATAGGGGCTCATTCAGAATGACAGAAACCTCAATCACATTTGAACCTTTGCACACGGACCGATTCAATGTGTTCGATGACGGAAAAAGAAGCATTGTGGCGCGGTCTTTTTTTGATAGGAAATCCAGGAGACCAAGGTGACGACATTTCCTCAGAATAGAATGCGGAAATTCAAAGTCAGCAGTCTTCATGATGAAAGGCCATATTTATACTCCTTCCAATGTTGCCTCATAGATGAAGCAAAGAGCAAAATACAGAGAATCCTTTGCTTTCATCTCTGTCGCAACATTTCATGGTTGAACACATCGCCTTACACGTGATTACTGGATATTAAAACAGATTTGTGAAGGTCAAGTCGCCTAATGAGAGGACATACCACAGAATAATTGGTGGGACCCCGGACAAGGGCTACAATTTTCCTGGAGATTCCTTCAACCCTGCTGCTTTATTAAGACCCGACGATGAAGAACATGGATTTGCCTCAGGGCACTGACAAAAGTGTTTCATAACCTCCAATATCCCACGAAGAAGTATCATGATCTTTTTGTGTTCCCTCTTTTGCTGAATAAATTTTTTTATATTTTAAGTTTTGTTATATTTCGTTTTTAGATGATGGGTTAGTTGCGACTAATTTATTCATAACTCTTCTTTAATGTTAGGAATGAACAGCATGAATATCAGGGGTGCTGGCCGGAATTCTTCCAGACAGTTTTCTTGAAATCAAAAGATTTTACCCGTTTTTCCCAAAACAATATTAACATGGAGCTGTGACTTATGTGAATCCGGCTGAAAGTGCCAGCTCTGCGTGGGTGTCCGACCAGAAATTTACAGTTCATTCCAGATGTTGTTACCATAGTTTAGCGGTAAACAGTATGTAATGACATTAACCTGACTAAAGATCGTGATTAAGGTCAAGTCAGCCTTAAAGTGTGAAGTATCAGGATGGTACAGGATCAAGTCTGTCATATGAATGGGAAATTATTGAAGACATCACGGAAGAAAACGAAAGTAGTCAATTGTATTCAGAGGAACAATGTGTTACAATGATGTCATGGATAATGAAGAATCAATTTTCAACTAATTTTTATCTTGCTTTTATTTTGTGACCCAATTAGTAACTCAAGAGAATTTAATACATTTGATCCAATACAACTTAAAACATATGAGCACCGCAGAAGATTCTATTACTCTTTTTTGCATCGTCCATTTTCTGCTTTTAAAGGTTGTCATCACATTTAAACCCATAACTATGTGGCCAAGAGGATTATTTTGTAGGGCAATTTTCAAACAGTGTTAAGGTCACTTCTCTTTGTTCGCTTTAGAAGCCTGATTGTGTCTCCAACGTGAAGTCTGTATCGGAGTTGTAGCTGATGTGAAGGGGAAGCCACATACATTGCAATACTTATCTTTATCTATCTCGCTATCAGTCACAAGATGATATCTTGGACACGGTCACTGCATGTAGCATATGTAGGCAGTAATTTACCAGAGAATGAATTCAGTGGTTGCTTTTAAATGTTAATTGTACCTCTGAGATATCTGGAGGATATGCTATCTAAGCATGATCTGGTAACCGATAAATTGTCAACCCCAGTGAGGGACTGCTTAGAAATCTAGGTTCTAAATTTAACAAATGTTTATGGCATCATTTACGAAGAAAAAGCTTAGACTATTACCTAAATAATTGCTCTGATTTCAATCTCAGAACATAATTTAAATCCAGAACAGTGTAGAGAACATTATTTCGAACTTTCAGGAGGTTCATAAACATTTGGATATTTTATATTCTTGTGGGGCAATTTTGTTATGCACCGAACAGCGAATGTTCATGATTCACGACACCTGTTGACGGGTGATAGTATGTGATATATTTAACTTAACCAGTCACGTACTTTCACTATCCCCGAGTACAATAAATTGTGTCTGACATTGTTAAGCTTTTAAGTAAGCTAGTAAGCTTTCCAGTTTGTCATACTAAAGAGAAATAGGTGGAGGCAGCAAGTTGCAAATCTATTGACCCAGACGTATGAAACCTTTCCCCTCAAGCTATATACATAGAAGTCTGAAACATCCAAGTCATCTTCAACCTTGTATGGCTGCACTTAATACAATAAAGATGCTTTTACATAATGGAACAGAATAACAGTCCAATTCACCTGGTAATTAAATTAGGTCTCTATGTTTGATTGATTGATTTATTGTTACTGTTGATCTTAGTCGTGTACAATAATCAAACGTAATTTACAAAATATTTAACATAGGTAACATATCAACGCAACAGACGTCAGATAAATCTAAGATTGGCCGCCGTAACGGTTCTGTGTGACGGGACTAAAGTCTTTAATGTCTACGACAAAAAAGAAGCCTTTTCCAACATCTTTCTTGTTACCCATGCCCTTACGTACAGATTTTGTTTCTTATTTTTGTAATCATCCATTTACTACGAGTAAAAACAGCTTTGGGAGTTTTCAAAACTTTCTTTTAATTACATCAGACATCAGGTCCCTACACTAGTTTCACTCAAAATAAGTCCCTGGGATATGTACGAAGAGAAGTAATGTACATATATTTCTGTCTGCTTGAAAACTTTTCAGACTTCATTTGTGCCTTTACTAGACTGAAGCTCTTTTAATCAACACTCTCTCGTGAGACCCTCACTAAATATAAAAATCATGTCACACTTCCCACCGCAAGCAATCACAATACTCCACCATCGTTTATTCCCTTCGAATCGAATTTGTTACCTAACAGTACCATCACCGTATGATCTCTGGTACGTATATCCGGTACTCTGGAGTAAGGTACCCTGAAGAAAATGACATGTAATCAAGTAGCAATCCACTACTCAACTGACGAAAGGCTTTTATTGGATCATAATCCTGTAGGAAATGAAATTTGTCTACTATATCTGGTCAAGTGGTTTACCAACAAAGATACAATAATGCTACTGTTGTCCAGTCATTCACGGTTATATATCAAATTCTACAGTGTTCATATTTAGCTTGACTTAATAGCCATGTCAAACAATTGAAATCAACATTACAATATTCGGCCATCAATTGTTACGAGACTGAAACTGATTTGTATGCATCTTATCGAATCCAGTTGAGCCTCATGGATCAAGTAGGAACCTGGAACGAACCATTGGAAAAAAAGGTTTTAGAGGTCGGAGATTACTCAACTGGGAAAGTACCATCGAATAGACCAGATCCATCACATAATACATACTTTGTATTCAGCTTCTAGTGTTGAAGGCGGATGACAAATTCCCAGGGGAACTGCAGGTCAGTGAACTGACAAACATACTGTGTAAAGACAGTATGTGTAAAGACCGTTAATGGTTCTTATGTATGCTGATGAAATAAAATATTACACACATGGGTGTTTATCATGGTGAAGCAAATAATAAGTCTGTTAACAGAATTTAATATGATTGTTTTATATGTAACGCTGCTTTAATTGGAGCGTGCAAACGTTACAACCGTTTAAGACTAATGTGCAGTCAAGACGATATCTTATCTGTTAATGTCTAGACGAAGATGAGAATGATGCCTGCCCACATTCTTTGTAAACCCCCAGGTAAATAGAACAGACCGTTTTATTTTCTCTCAGAGGTTTCATAAATATTCTGCCTTCATTAGCAAGAAATTGCAGTGTTGTTTAGGAACAAAGAAATTTCTCGGTCAGCAATATGTTAACACATATAATCTCTAGACTCTACTTGTAACAGGCTTCTGTTGATTTTCTGGTTGCAGTAAGAATGATGTTAACTACAATGATGAAGCAATTGGTTTAATATTCCGATTGCAGTCACATCTCTGTTATTGTCTTGTCGAATTATCTCAAAATGTAACGACGAGGGTATGTAAACCAAGGTCCCAGTTGTTTCTAGCGGTAATTACAATGATTGTATCTGATGTTCTTATTAAATAAACGCATTTCTTCAGGGAAATCAGTAAAGACAAAGCTCTTGTTCAAGTTGGACATTTTTCATGCAGTAGAATCTGAAACATAACTGTAATGATTTCAATAAAAGCCTCAATATTGATAGTAATAGTAATAGCGTTGGGTTGTTCGGTTCCCATCACATGGCACCAACTAGCAGCCGACGGAAGTGACATCACAGCATACAATGTAAATGACATGTATGCAGCCTCCAAATCACATAAAAGAGATTGCACGTGTGTGGCAACTCAGAAGAAATCTATCAGTCAAAGGGATCACATCAGTATCTATTTCTAGTTGCCTCAGGTAAATACATATTATCCTTTAGTATGAATTTATGGCATAGTAATACAATTAAGACTACAAGTAAATAGGGTAGTTATCAATTGCAAAGCAGTGGTATCAGTAATGTACATGTATTTAATTAATTAATCTGCAGAACGACTGTCTACTATAACAATATGATTTTTATGATGTTATAGGGTTCTACTCCAGCATTTTACTACTAGATCTGTATTTTACAATGAGCTAAACTACAATAAATATGCATCTATATCTACACATCACTGCTTGCATCTCCTCTTTGTCCTAGTGCGTTAACCCATACTCAGTCGTCGCGAATCATAAAACACGCCGGAACGACGTCTGACATAACCTTCTTCCCATGTGATGCTATTTGAAAAACACCAACGAAATCATTTCATACAGCCACAGTTTCCAGTGCAGCAATTGATAACGGGTTCATTCTCATATGTACGATAAAACATTACCTATTTGTCTCTCAACAATTTCTCTGCTATCAGTCTGCACAAATGTTGCCTTTTCCTATCCAGTGTTGCCGCAGCTGTCACTATGATCATTTTAACCCATTTCTTCATGTTGTATTTTTAGCAACACACTCAGGTAAAGGAGTTACATTGATGAGATACCCATCAGGATCTGCCCCTTGATAATGACAAATTAGATTTTTTCGCGGTTTTTTTTTTGCAGTACCACCATCTGTCCCTCAAGGTCATTTTCATAGGATCTATCATCAGTATTAGTACAAGTTTGCACTGCCAACGTACTAGTCACCTTCGGAAATAAGCAAAGAGGTTTTCACTTCCGGTCAGAGCTGTAGAAAGTATCAGACACTTCTAAGTGGTAGAATTTGTATGCGAATTTCAGTACTAGATATAATTTTGGGGAAAATGGGGCTTACACGGGAAAGTGGTTGTATTGTATCATCGTCATGAGCAAATTAAGGAGATGTTTCACTTGGTTGTCCTTATCATTAACTGACTATGCTGAATCGGCACCAGGAAAAACGTGCAACGAAAAGTAGCATTTGTAAAGCTGACAAACATATTATATAACAATGTTACAGTACAAAATGAATGCTAGTATCATTAAACTATATTCCCTGTAGGTGATTCAAATCCTACATGCCTTCACAATGTAAAGGTTACAGTGCACCATTGTAAAAATGTATGTCCTCCGGAAAACATGATTGTAAGCTGATGTCAGTTGCATCAAAATGCTGACAACATCCACACAAAAATTCTACCTCCCCGTTTTAGCCTCAGGGAATCTGTTCTACAAACCGATGTTGTTAATATGAGGCAAATAAACTGTTCCCCGGAATAAGCTTTTAATTGTTGATAAGATACAATGAGAAGGAACTTTGACTGTTATTGTGATCTTAGTTTGGGTTTACCACAAAACAAAACAGCCTGAACCCCTGACTCGGGAAATGAAGTACTTTTGACAGTAATGTTGGAGATAAGAACAATCCTCATGAATATTTCCTAACTTGTTGACATTTATTGCATATTACGTTCAGCATGGCATCAGAGGTTACGTTACTGTTGCGGATTCGACTTGTTGTTTTCTTATCCAATTTCATGGACTCTGAAACAGTCCATAATTCGGACATTTTACGGAAACCGCGTTTGTAATGACTTTCAAGGTCGAGCTTCCACAGAAGTTTTTTCTTATGTTTTGCAGTGTATGATTCAAAACTGGTGAACATGCAAACTGATGATACAACAAACTTTTACTTATTAAGTTTAGTAGTTTTAATCACTTTGGTCAAAGCTGAATCAAAGTTGGGAATATTACCCGAGAGACGAAGCTTCTAACAATATTCATTCGTTCTAATCAGATCCACATGTATGTTCAAATTTTGCAAAATCTACCTTCTCAACTTTTAAAAAAGTGGTTTTCTCCTCGTGCGATCCTTTTGTGTGGAAATAATTTGTAGATTCTTGTACAGTAGTAGTATGGTTGTATAGGTATAAAAATGTACGTAGACCTTATTCAGGCCTAGAATGAACAGTTCAAAACTGAGGGAATGATACAGTATGCTATTGGCGAAAGTCATGTCGTTGCTTTAATAGAATTTATAAACTATTTGGATAAGACTATAGCCCAGATTGATGCAGGTCTAATTTTTTTAAAATTATTACTTTCATACAGATTTTGATTGCCATTTTAATCTGAAGAAACATCGTACAAGAAAATTAAATTCTTTAGATCATGCAGCAAAATGCTAAATTGCTCGGGGAATTAGGTTAATCATGCGTTGATAGATTTATTGTGTTTGGTAAATGAGACAAACCACTGTTTTGCATTTGCGCAGGAGTACATCATGTATTAGATTAAGTGTTTTGCATTAAAAGTTCGGCTGTTTACAATACGTCGCAGAGAACCAATATTAAAAGGTTGTTTTAGGACATAAAAATATGAATAAATCCATTTAATTTTACAGCCTGCCTAAAATAATAATGTTACAAAGTTAAATAGTGCCGTTTTCATCGTGAAGAACAAATACAATTTAACATTTATCCTTACGTAAATATTTAATGGAGTGTTCATGTGATTACAGACCTAGGTCCATCTTAATATCCCGGCTTGAACACACCTTGATTAAATGTTTGGAGACAACATCAATTTCGCAGTTAAAGGGACATTTGTCGTAAATCAGAACAACTGCAAAAAGACAAATGTGTTTGTGTCATTGCAGGAAGCTGTTTCGGCAGAAAGGAAAGCAAGAGGCATTAATTTGTGTAAATGTAAACTTAATTGAGTAATATAAATAATGGTATGAGTGGGAATTGGTATTTCCTTCGCAAATCAATTATCATCAATTGCAAAACCAATAAACTCCAATAAGCGATTCCCCGAATTGAAAAGAACGAAACAAAGAAATTGGGAGGAGAAAAAGGCTTTTGATATTCTTTAAGGTTGTCAGTGGAGACGGAAGTATGCTTTAAGTCAAGCTGAATATTACTTGAGGTTCCACAGGATATTAAAAGCTAGATTCTAATTGATCGATGGATCTTGAAGATGATGAAAATAGAAAAGGATCTTTTTATTTCTAGTGCGATAGATCCTGCATACAATCTCGTGCGTACACAGACACTTCATCGGCATCTAGGACCACGAGTACTGCAGCGACAAATGCTGAATTTTTACCTTTAGCACTGTATGCCAACATAACCACCATTTTACCGAAGGTACTATTCGAGGGCGTGCTAAAATTACCTCGTTTGTACTACAGAAACGACAATATTCTATCTTCTAGATGTTCGTATTAATTTCATTGTATTGAAGAAAATGACACAGATAACTGGAGTAAATGATATGTTGCAAGAATATCAGTATCAACTTTCTTCTTTGTACTCTTTAATAGCCTGCCTTGTAAACGAAACTAATTCCTGCATCAGTGCTGGTTGACTTAAGGTGAATCTAGCCCCACATAATGTTGCACAACGTAACAGGACCTTATGTCCCCTAATTGTACTATTCTCTCCAAGCCTACCCCTAAATAGATATGATTCAACCCTCACATATATAAGGCGAGAAGGTGACAAAAATTAATGAGCCATAACAACTAAAGGTATGAAATTTAGCAGGGGTGACCCTTGAATTTTTATGTAGGGTTTTAAAACTTAATTTGACAGATTTGGAAGCTTCTTCAATTCCCATTAATTTATCCTAAAATTTTGTAATATGTAGGTCCACAACATATATGTAAATTTGAAATAACTTCACCACCTCCTTATTGGAGAAATAATGGATTCCCATTGACTTTCAATCATGTTGATGGTCATCTTCTCCTCTGAATTACTCAGTAACTTGTGGTTGGATGATGCTATGTTACAAAACATTCAATATATTTGTCACCCTATGGGGATTTCACACTAAAAGATATCACCCTCCATGCATGCTTCATAGGTCATCAATGGGGATTCTCGATTTACGACAGATATTAGGACTGCGCTCTTTCAAAAACAAATATATTGGGTGTTCTCCATTGAAACTTCTGTGTATTTATTCATAAGGACATTCTGAACAAGCAGTAACATATTTGGCCCTGTACGATATGGGGCGACAGCCACCTTAAACAGTTTGGTGACGTAAAAACATCTTTCAGTCTTATTTTTTTGTTTTGAAAACAAATGGGTCGTTGTAGTTATTCTCGTGTCACCCCTTTAAAATTTCTTTCCTTTATTCGAATTTTTTCCAGGATTCATATATCAGTTTATAGTTTTGAATGCGGTATATTCTGGAAAAATCTATCTATTTCTCTTGCCAATGACCTTTCATAAATACACCACAGCAAGATAATATATTACTTGGTATCAAAAAAGCAGCACATCGTAAGCCGTCGGAAATGAATTTCATCAGTTCGTATCTGACTGATACCTATGGAGTATGGGCATGTTATCCCATAAATAACCAATCAACTGTATCTTGCAAACTATAAACTATAAGCAGAGAATAAATAAGATAAAAGCTATGTGTTCAGAAAGAGATAACGAGGGTACACAATGCATGTTTATTTTTTTTTACAATTTACAAACAGTATGTAGCCACATGTAGGTTTTGTAAGGAGATTGATTAGGTGGCTGGGGAAGGACCGTAGTAACGTATTAACGTGGTATTGTAAATAATTGAAAGTGGATGCTGATGAATCGATTTACGTAGAGTATGTCAGAAAGTCCCGTTTAATTCAGCAATAGATATTACTAAGTTGGGTAACTTTACTTTTCTCAAGTCAACAAGGGGACATTTTCATTGCCAGCATCCCTTTCAGGTACAATTTCATTGCAGCAGCACTACGCAGTATGATCCTAGTTTCAGACGGAAATAAAGAGACTGGTAGGTAGAAAATGAAATGCAAGAAAAATATCAGCTAATTTTTAATTGCGATATAATTGTCTTTATAACAAAGCTTAGTCGTGTCACTAAATATTGTTATATTTTGACCTTTTATTGGCAATAAATGTGGATGAAAATGATGAAGCGAATGGTTCAAAGCAAAGGAATCGTTTCAAAAAAGTTGAAATGTCAGTTATATATGCTTGCTTGAATTTACCTTCAGATATCACAATACAGATATGTATTTTAGAAATTCCTTTCATTCCTTGAGATACATTTCCAAAACGCAATGTTCTAGAATGTCACAAAACTGTACAGTTTGGGATGTTTGAAAGTATCGTTCTGAGACAGTATTCTGAAATCATATTTATTTGCGTAGTCTATGAAATTTCTATCAGTTTTGGAACAATAGTATATCATATTGATACTGCCTTCTACTTACGGATTCCTACCTAGGAAGTGCTGACTCCTATTTTATCAACCTTAATGCCCTGAACCAAAATGTAAACAAATGC
>JBCAUI010002140.1:0-10370 GCA_038406195.1 Haplosyllis anthogorgicola
GAAAGATGGTCTGAACTCCAAGAATCAAGTAGGGAACCTTAAATTTCTTAATAAATACCCTAAAACTCAGGCCTGGACAACCTGTAGATGCTGGGTAACATTTGTAAAGATCCCAATTAAAATATTGGAGGCCAAGATTTTTTTATCAAGAAATAAATAATTAATCTAGAATATAGGTTTTATAATCAAATAATATTCATCAGTACATCAGTACTATATTTTTGAAATGTTTTATATTGTTTGGCTGATGTCAGACAAATGTACCTAAATGTGCAACCAAACCCAAAACACTATCTGGATAGAACCAGTTTTATATTCCATTCCAGTCTGACAAATAAGTCTGGAAATTTCCAGTTTTGGTTAGGGTAATGATCAACAGTTCATAACATCTAGTGCTCATTATATATTCAAATGCTCACATGACTATATTCTGATTGGATGGTGGAAAATCTCCAGATTGAAAATGACCTCACTAATATACCCCTGGAAACTTGTGTGATAGCTATTCTGATTCTGCCTTTGGGAGAAGAAGAATACCTTCTGAGTTTGCTGAGTAAGCTCTCTTCAGACCTTTACAACCTCAAAACTTCAAAATCTTCAATTGCAATTTTGCAACTAACAACAAGTAAGTAGTACTTACCTTTATTCATATATCTTTTAAGAATGGGAGTCATGATGTTGTTTCTTTTGATGTTGTTTCCAATTCAAGCTGCTGGTTCACTTCAACCTGTTTCTGAACTCAGGCCAGCTTGGGGGCTGAAATTTCAATACATTGGTCAAATGATTCATGGTTTGAACATGTATAATTTAATGGCAGGTTTAGATATTCCAAATTATAAATTTCAAGTCAGATACCCACAAGTAGATGTGGGTTTTTGTGATAAGTTTGCTAATGGAATGACAGTCTCTGTTTGGTATTTTACCTGTAACCATACATGGCCTGTATATCTGGACAGCTTGAGAAAAGGACAACAGTATAGAGAACACATAAACCAAATAGTCAGTAAGCAATTACCTGCAATTATTTTCAAGCCCAACTTTCAAGATTCCTTGGTTCCTTCAATTAACCCTACTGATACTTCTACCACTTCTCCTTCTTCTACACTAACTTCACCTACAATCAAAAGCAAACCATTTAAAGTAAAACCTAGAGCAACAGGTAGTAAAGGTAGAAAATTACTATCTACAAAATTACTATCAACTAGGAGATTTACATCTGTAGGAAGGATGATTCCTATCAGGAGACATAAAAGATTTGCTAGTACCCTATTGATTTGGCTTTTCAAGGGGTAACAACTTATTTGGATTATAGGAAAGATCATAAAATGCAAAAAGCTTTTAATCTTTGGGCTCAAAAACAAAAGCAATTGGAAACTGACATTGTCACAATTAGAAAGGACATGATGTCCATAGCCAAAGCATCATTCAAAGGATTAACTCTATAGTGCTGGTAATGAAGTCTGATGGCAGTCTAAGACTGTGCCTAGACCCCAAAGACTTAAATAAAGTGATCAAAAGAAACCAGTGGTACTCCAGAACTATGGATGACATCCTGCCAGAAATCTCACAGTCTAAGTACTTCACTCTAAATGATGCCACATCAGGATACTGGCACATTCCCCTAGACTTATGGAGCAGTCTCCTCACAATGTTCAACACACCATCAGGTATCTGAGTCAAGACATTATTGATGAAAGTCTGCCAAATTGCAGGTGAACAGCTAAGCCCCATGGCTAAGCAAAGGTACAGGTAAGTATCACTACCATAATAAGGTGTAATTCCACAAAATTGTTGTGACTTAGGTGAAAGTCTTAAGGTATGATAAGCATCTCTCAAATCAATCACTGACAAAACTTCACATCTAGAAGAACCTATCATTTGTATAGCATCTCTCACAAGATATATGCTTGGATTTAGAATTTTCAATCTAGAATTTAGAAACCTAAAGTCAGTAACTATTCTTGGAAGTCCTGAAAGCTTTCTGGGAATCAACATGATTGGAGAACTATAAGAGCTCATGCCTTTCTTCAATATACCAAATAAAAGTCCCTTTTTCATTCTCTATCTACAATTGGTTTTTCACTTTCAGACATGGGAAAAGGTTTAATAGAGAAAGGTGTGGTATCTGTGAACTCTAATTCCACCTCCATGTGTGGACATATACCAATCTCATCTCTCAAGGAAAATGAATCTCTGTATTTAAAAATGGTTAGCATAAACTCTTCTTTCTGCTGTTCATTTAAACAAGAATCTTCCAAATTAATGTATTTTCTCATGATCTCTTCATCAGTCATTTTCCTTCTGGGATCATCTGGTTCTAACCAGGGATAAGGATCCTTGTCATCAACAGGTATGTTATTGGTATCTTGTTCTCCAGTTGACTTTCTTTGTTTCAATCTGATGTGACATGCAGAACACATTTTCTCAATTGGTTTAGCTTTAACCAACTTTTGATAAAGTCTTCAGACTTCTTTTCAGATAGAAAACTACAAGATTCTTCCATCATACTTTGAAGTTTGTCTCTACTCACTTGAAAGTAATCAACTGATTGCATATCTATTGAACCCACCTGTTCACCTTGTGTAATATGGATGGACTTCTTACCTGTATTGAAAATTTGAATGGTAACTCTCCCATTCTCTACTGATGTAATATGGGTAGAAGGTACGGAGGATTTATCTCCTAATTTCAATTTAATGAGAGCATGTTCTGAGTCTTTAAAGTCTTTAGGGCATTTCTTCATATTGAGGTGAAGGATTCTGTTTTGCCCTGATGGAATTTCAACCTCTTCATCAGCCAACAGATCTATTGATTTCATTTCAAAATGAAACAACCATTTCTCAAAATCTATCCCAGCTTCTAATTCATACATAAATTTCTGTCCAATTACAAAGTCATACTCTTCAACCATATTCCCTAAATAGGATATTGTTTCAAGCACAAAGTCACCAAATTGTATAAAAAATGGATACACTCTGTTACATTCATCAACTGTCCATTTGCTACTTTCAAATGCTTTGGCTTTATTTTGAAGATGGGATATTTCTTAAGAAATGGGTGTTTGTTGTAGAATGCTCTACTCATCATTGGCTTACAAGCCCCAGAATCTATTAAAGTATGCACTCTGATTTCTGTGCCATCCAACAACTTGCCTGTTGTACAACCATAAGGATCAGCAGGGGAAATTCCTGTAGGGAAAACAGTATTGTGTTTTTCTTGGACTAATTTTGACTCTTTGTCTTCAGAAATCCAAAGGTAAGATGCACAAAGGTCAGTATTAGAATTGAATTTTTCTGTCAGTATGGGTTTTACATGTTCATATCTTTGCACTACATCCAGGTCATCATCATGATTATCATGTTTAACATCTGATGTTATATTCAATGGTTCTGTTACTGTACTTGGACAGACTGCCTTTGCATGTTTTGATTTATGTTTTATCTTTTTCTTCCTAGGTTGGCCACAGGAAGGACTGACTGTTAATATTCTCTCTTGTTTCTCTATTTGAGGATATAGTATCTCCTCAGTCAAAATAGACCATGACTTTGGATCATTTTCATCTATGTCTATTGTATCTGGATCTTCCAATAAATTGCATAGATAAATATATTTCAAATGATCTTGTTTGGGAATATCAAAAATTTTCTTATGCATAAATTTTGATTCAATTTCTTGATCTATGTCCTTGTCTTGTTGTGTATAACTACACATGGCTTCTGCATGAAAAGATTCATACAAAGTATAATCATCTAATACTTGTTTAAGCTTTACAGCTTCATCTGTCTTTGATTCAGACTTTTCAGTCTTAAGACTGCCTGTTTCAAGCTTTTCAGTTCCAGGTCCATTGTTTTGAGTACTAGCATTTGCAGTGTCTCCAATATTAACCTTAGTTACCTGAGTGTTAGATTTTCTGCTCTCAATCAGGGTTTTATCCCTATTTAATCTGTCAGGATATGAGTTTAATTTCTTTTTAGGTGCACCTTGATCTCTAGAAGGAACAATCAAACTATTTTCATCTGGATGTCTACTGATTCCATTCCTCTTTTCAGAGCTTTCATGTTTTAAACAACCATCAGCAGACTTTTCCAAAAATCCATTTTCAAATTCACCATTACTAATCCTCTGGCCAGGAGTACAATTCATAGTTTCTTTATTAACAGATTGCATGGAATCCAATTTTGACATTTTATCACAACTGGACTCCCCCTTCAAAATCAAAAGAGTTCTGGCACTCTGAATACCTCCCTCCAAAGTTTGAAATCCCTGTTTAGGTTGTTCCCTCTAGATATGTACTGATTCTAGATTTTTCCTATCTAGGATACTTGGATTCATTACAGGGCCCAAGAACAATTTTGAATTTGATACATCTTGAAGAAATAAAAATCTTTCAAATTCTTCATCAGTCATGTTTGAAAAGTCAGGAAATTGATATGTTTTCTTCCCATGGACAACACTGTGGGTCACCTTCAAAGCTTAAGGATTCCCTATCTAGTTTAGCTCTTCTGCAGCTCATCTAAGGAGCCTTAGGCTTCAGTTCCACAGACAGCATTAGCAGCTTCTGCTCTAGACCACCCCTTAGCTTTAAGTTTCTTCTGCAAAGACCAACAATCTAAAACACCGTGTCCTGGTATATTGCAATAGTAACAGGTAATATTGGGATTATCACCCCTAGGTCTTTCTCCTCCTCTTGCACCTCTTTCAGAATTAGAGCCTCTACCTCTACCTGAGCCTCTTCCTTTACCTCTTGAGGGATTACCTTGGCCTCTACTCCTAGGTGACTGAAATCTAGGAGTATAAGACCCTCTCTGTGCACTTCCAGCATAAAGTGACATTTCTTGCATCTTGTTAGTTAAATTTCTGTAGCAGCATTTTGAGTATTAATTGCACCAACTACAGCTCCCACTTGCTTTAAAGTTTTGTCCAACAGTTTGTTTTGCTTCTTTGTACCTGTGTCATTGCCAATTGACATAAAATGTACTGCTGCAGATTTTTCTGCTTTATCCTCTTTTGTTGTCATAGCAGTTTGGTGTCATGTAGTCAACACCTTCTTGAGCTGCCTTAATAGCATCTTGCAAATCCCTTTTTATGCTCAACATAGGATACAAAGAGACAGGCATTGATAATGAAAACAAACTTCTGGCCCTGTCATCATCCATATCTAAGGCTTTGAAAGCTTCCTAAAATGGTCCAAAATGTCATCAAAAGATTGTTTTTGGGGATCCCATTTGAGAAATCTGATTGCCATTTCCCTTTCTGCATTGGTACTCCCCACAATACTAAATTGCTTTCTGAATTCCTGCTGAATTTCTTTCCAAAGCCTCATAGTCACATCATCCTCAACAGTCCTGCCATATTTGCTTTCAAACCAATCCCTGGCAACTCCCCTCAAAGTTGCTCTAAACTTGGTAATAATGTGATCACACTTCTCCATCTACCATATCACCCCATCTTACATTAACCATCTGATCCATAAAATCCCTGAATTCAATTAAATGTTTAGATGGATAATTCAATTTTCTGCCTTCAAATTTTGGCATATCTCTCATGGAATAATTTGTTTTGAAGGGTTCCATATTTTCTGGTTCTGCAGGTTCTGGTATTGCAAATTCAGCCAATTCAAGCAAGTGTGCAACCTGAACAATTATCTCAGGATAAGATGGTAATTTTATAGCTGGATAATCTTTAACTACAGTTCACCTAACAGTCAAAGTTTGACTCAAAGCTGTTTGATATTCTTGAAAAACCTTGTTTAAATGTCTTATGCAGCTACAGATTGATCACTATCCTCTAACAAGAAGTTTTCTTCAAGGTCTGAATATGCCAAACCAAGATTACATTTATGTGTACCTGTTCTATCTCTTGTCTTACCTCTGCTGGTGGATCTCTACCATTGGTATTATGACCCATCATAGTAGTATTAGGATTTCCATTTGCAGTTTCAGTGCTTGAAATAGGTGGCTTGTCTGTAGGCTGAGCTCCAGAAACTACAGTTTTAAGTTGAGTATTGGCTGAACTAGAAGGTTCTACAGGCTTTGTCAAAGTTTGTGAAGCTTTAATTACTGCTTGCTTTTGTTTTTCTTTTTGTTCTTTAAGTCTCTTTTTTCTTTCAGCCCCTTGAGCTTTTTGTATTTTTAATTGATCTTCCAATTATTCTTTTACCATTTGTGAAAAGTCAAACTGCCTTTGATCTGATATAGATTTATTAGCTTCATCAACAATTTGTTTTCTCTTTGATTCTAGTTGTTCTTTGTCAGATTTAAATTTTTTTCAACTGCTCTTGATACGCATTCACAGTTGCTTGCTCATTAGGTGTTAAAGTATATTTCTCACTAGAAGCAGAGTTAAGAAGAGTTTTGGCTTCCCAGCTTCTTGACTTGTGTCCAAATCTCTAAGTTTTAAATTTACACTAGAGATTTTCTCATCTATACCCCTTATTTCTTCTTTTGCCTGATTTTTGATAGAATCAATATATTCAGCCTCTTCTTCTGTTTCAGGTCTTAGTGATGAGGGACTAATTGATTCCAAACTTATCCCCTATTGAGAGGCCTAAAAGTCTACATCACTCATTGCAAAGAGAAAACAAAAACATGTTAAAGCTCACTTACCTGGATTGGCCTATCATTTGTACTTTGGGACACCTAGGTCCTCTTCCCAAAGTACCATTCCTCTTCTTTCCTCTCTTCAGTCAGACTCTGATAATTCAGGATTCACTGATTTTATAAGTTTTAAAAATTTTGAAATTTTAAATTTACACCTGACATCTTGGTGGGACCTCCATGTAATATTGCCAAGTATGCACCATGAGAAGTCTTTACTCTTTCTTAGGACATTCTAGTTAAGTCAAAGAGACCAAACAACTGTGTAATGGATTTGTGTAGATTTATTATGCCAAGTGTACCTATCAGTAGATCTTTACAACAATAAGCATCAACCCAGAGACTGGTCTGATACCAACTTCTCATTGGTTAGGCAACGTCATTGAGGAGAATTCCTCACAACAACCGTGGTTATATTACAGTATTTTATGCTGTCTGAAAGGATTGGACACTGATATAACCAGGGCATACTGAACTGAATAGAAAGCAGCTCCATAGTTCGTAATGCCATTTTTGTTCACTGCTATCGCCCGCAGCTGACTGTCTGCCAATCCACACAATTTGTCAATTGGTTATCACTGGGTAGGAGTTTTCTGATACATTCGTAATGATCTTATTGCGCAGTTCTCAAGTATCTAATATTAGATGCTTTATTGATGCCTTGGGGGAGATGAAGCAACGACCGCTAAACAAGGGTAGAAAATTGTCCTTTGAATAGTAACTCAGATCTCTATCCAAGGGGATCTGAACATCTTTTATGTAACTCTTCCACATGGGTTGTCGAGATCCGTTGATATCTGGAGTGTTGTGTCTGGAGTGCCTTGATGTTTTGTATTATGTAGTACTTTCTAAAACACACAGAAATCTGTCGAATTCGTTTAGCCTTTGAACAATCGGACATTGAACTGGCTGGCAAAGCTTCCTGGTACGTTAAGTGGTCGGCATCCGAAGAAATCCGAAGAAACAAACTTCAACATCCATTCCAAATGCTTGTACCAAACTGTACATTTCTTTCAAGAAAGTTTCTCAATGTTCAACTAAAGAAATGAAAAAGAAAAACATAGCAATGTTTTTCCTTATGGAGAAACTTCCAAACTTTACTATTATGTGATTCATTGCGGTTTTAAGAATGACTCAGTGAACGACTGACTCTGTGAAAGAGAACAACGTGAGTTCCTACTGTATCATCAGCTTCAGGAATTCCCTGGCAAGTACGGTCGACAATGTGTTGCACAGGTCATGTACAGTTGTCAAGGAAGCAGCTTTAAGATCAGTTACAATGACAAAAAAGATCAATTATAATGCAGCGTTATATCTTCAGCACTGTACAGTGCATCCTTGTAGAGAATGAGCATAAAATCAGTTTCTTTTGAAAGTAAGGTACCAGATGTTCAAGGTGTTGCCAGATGTCGGCAATTTTTAAAGCTGGTGTTCAACTATAATTACTCAAAATATTAAGAATAAAAATGTTTTTAAAATTTCCCCCAAGTGGCAAATAAACGATTCGTGCTCTGCATAACATGTTTTTAATTCCAAAAGATGTGACTTAATTTTATTTGGTCAAATGGCTAACCCAATAGGGAGTTTTAGGGACAACTTTTGCGAATCTGAATCACTTGTCTGCTGTCTTTCCTAGATTACCAAAGCTTCTTTCTCATGATTTGAGAATGAAATATCTCCCTTTTCCCCTTATCTAGTTACAATGAAAACTCAGCTTTCAGCCCAAGGCGCCTCAAAAAGACTCAGATTACGCAAAATGTAAAATGACAACAGCAAAACATGAATCAAATTAGCAGTACATAATGTTAGCAAATTCTCTAGGTTTTCATCTGAATGAAAGGTCGTTCACCTGGAGGTTGTTTTTAACCGCCACGGAAATGAGAACACAGGTACGAGATGAGACTTTAACAGATTGTTACGAACATGACAGTAACATGTTACGTTATCCCGACTGAAACGCCCACACTTCACTCAGCAGTGAGGTAAAAATACAGGAGCCTTTTACTTTTTTTCATAGCAAGAGAAAATGTGACCAAATTAGCAACAATTGCCGAACACGTTGTCTTTAGTTACTCTTCATGATAGAAGAGGGAGTCTTTTCAGTCAGCAAGAAAAAAACCTGCATCATAGGTCATTTTAACTTCAAAGTCTTATTTCTGGTTATAGGTTTAGCAAAACGCAAGCTGACTTTGCAGACTGTAATTTTCGTTAGTGTTTGCATAGATCAAAATATTTCATAATATTGATTACATATGACTTACAAACTTGTTACTTAGTTAACATTATTTTGGGAAACATCAAATACAAAGTCTTTGTAAACATTAGGCACTGACTTGGTATGAAGACCATTAAACTTGAGACTATTCTCCCAAGTATCCCCAATAAAACACATTTAAATTTGATAATTGCTATATTCAACTGTCAGCTCTAGGATTTGACTTCATGTCAGAAATAAAACATTAATAATTTGAAATAAATGATGTTATTGCATTTACTAAAAAAAAATAATCAAGTAATCAGACAATTTGCCTTGTACACATTTTGGGTTGTGCTCTTCAACCCACCATACGTACAGCCATATTTTTGCCGCTGCTCACTTAATTTGTAACTTAGTTGTACAAATCCGTCACGTTTGCCACAATTGCAGTTCACATTTGTGAGCCCCGTAGTGTAATGGTTAGCGTGAAGCGCCGCTGTGCAGGCGGCCCGGGTTCGATTCCCAGACAGGGTAGAGACGTGTCTCAGTAAATCACAGCCTCGCCAGACCAAGGTGTAAAATTGGTACCAGCCATATGTGGGATGGTAGAGATGGTGCAATGAGGAGTGACACTTGATCGAATCACCACAAGGTGATGGCTTACTTGGGGGATACTTGCACCAAGGTTGGGCAAGTTCTCAGGTGAGTTCCTGGCTGGGAAGTTAAAAGTTGTAAACCGTAATTGATGTCTGAATTGACGATAACTGCGGTATATCAAGAGTAAATTAACTTTATCTTTAACATGTTAAAGCAAAATCCACAAATATTGACCTCTTCCGCGACAAAGCCTGATTATCTCACAGCAAGACAAAAGACGTCACGAAAGGTCTTCTTTGAATCACCCAGTCTCAATCGATTGAGTATTGACAAAGTACGTGTCAAATTTACATAAATAATCCATAGTCAATAGTCATTCAATGCGCCAAGCTTGGACCAAAGAAATAGTGTTATTATTTCATTGTCTTAAGTTTATTAATATTGTTATGTAAAGATTTGTGGCTTAGCTTGTGCCAACAAATTGATATGATCTTAAAGGTACTTTACTGTTAAATTCACTTTTTCAACACCCGCAGTCACAAAATAGACATGTAGCCTCGGTTTGCTTTCGTCCATTATACATTCTGTACGGCTGCGAAAAATGTCTGATTGATCTGGGTGGATAACTATTTTGAGTACTGTGGCCTTCAAGTTGGAATATTTTGGTTTCTGCTTGCAATATACATTTAAATTTTAGTGCAACATTTCCTCACAATTAACAATCAATTACAGTTGACTCTTTAGATATGAAATGTATTTAAGCCTTTCTATGAATATAAATTTTCAAGCTAGTTCTTTGGGATTTCTAGGAAAATTTTAACGAGAGAGATGTGACCTGACGGATCACTGACCCTCATGCCGTATTCAAAGAATTGTCTGAAATGGCCAGAAATGCATTTTCCCCAACTTTTTGCAATGGCTGCCCAGAACACAAACCTAGATTTCGTCCAATACATAGACCCTCATTGCCATTAGGCATG
>JBCAUI010002151.1:0-10368 GCA_038406195.1 Haplosyllis anthogorgicola
AAGCATATAGGCGCAAATAGACCTTCAACTGAGTGCACTTTATCGTTTTCCAGATTCATGATACTGGGCCTTTAATCTTATATACTAAACTATATTATCGAAGAGAATTTCAAAGGGGGGCAATGCTATTTGTATAATCAAAGTCTGAACGCCTATCATCTGAAATCTGGATCGAATGGCTATGTCACATTTTAATAAAGTCTCTTCAGTAAATGTATGGGGTGTCTGCTCGGATATCATCTTCACCTTGAGACCAAGTGTTCATTATATTCAGTCACTTAAGCATGTAATTCGACAAATGGATGCTTGGAACGAGGGGGACATCAAGTTGTATACTTTTCAAGACAGATTTTACTGGATAAAACTGATAAAACTAGTTTGCTTTGGTGTCGCCCCTATGAGCCGTTTTCTATTTTTACTGGTGCAATGGTGTATTACTTTCGTCAATGTCGAAATACAGGCATGTTTCACTATTTTTTTCAGTATCAGCGTGGTTAGGTACAAGTACTGGCCAGAGTGAAAACGTCAACAGGCGGCCACATCAATATATTCACTGTTCAGCGTTATTTTGGATACATATTTGTACGTATTGTTGTTATGTAAACCATTGTTGACTATAACACTTAAACATGCCCTACAGACATATTCCTCTCATTGTAACACATATGATTTCACTTTCTTTGATGGAACTTAATATTGCCAATTGGCACCAGTTCCGCACCAAACGTTAACTGCGGCCTCGGTCTTTAATCACAATAGTCATTGCCAAGGAAAAGTTTTATGATCTTTCAGGATTGCGCCCTCGAGATATATTTAACTTGTGAAAGCGCTCATAATTGATAATAAAGCTCATGAAATATTTAAGAATAGAACTTTTGGTAAGAACACAATCAAACAAACCTTAGATCTGGTAATCTGTCCATTCTGTAGTTTGGTCGGCGTGGTGTTGTTGCTTCTTGTATTGTTATTGAACAAACTTGTTAATCCGAGCATCCGCTCTCCGAACAGAAAATTGTTGTTGTTTGACATTGTGAAAGTGTCAACTGGTCAGTGCAACTAGTCAATAGTTCCAAAATACTTCACAACAAAGTGTTTGCAACAGTTTGTGTAAAGCCTTTTACTGCTTAGTAGAACACTGTCATCCAATGTTAATAATTATTTACGTTCAATACAATTGAGATTGCAATTTCCAAATTAAAAGAAACAATCAGATGAGATGTAATATGCCTTCGCAATTGTCACCCAATGTCACGTCAAGTTCGTAAACAATTCAACACAAATGATATTCTAAGCAAATGTTTCTATCCTTCAAAAGAAGTCGCAGTGCGTAATGCTTACACGACACGACTGTGGCTCCAGTACAGAATGACTTCAGTCTAATGGACCACAACATTTTATCCAGTGTAGCTTCAACGTAGAACGTGTCAGCTTCATCATGATGCTTCTGGGTATTACCAAGCAGGACTGCATCCGACGTTTTCCTTGGTTTTATTGCATCAGATGAGATGTAATATGTCAGAAAAATTGCCAAATTAGTGCGAATGCTGAATGCGTCTTATGCAAGTCACCGAGAATCAGGATCTGTACAGATGTATATTAGATACGAATCTGTGATCTTCTTAAATGTGACAATTTGTTCAAAGAATCTTCTGTGATGTATTAGCCAAACTTGTAACGAAACTACTTTTTTTCTGATGAAACCGAACCCTGCAAAATTTTGCAGAAATTATCACAGCTTGCTTGGCGTGATCTAGAACAGTCAAATGTGCGCAACCCTGGAACTAAAGGTAGTCTAATACCGTAAATGGAAACATTGACATAAGATACAGCTTTAAGTTCGAGAGGTAATTTTGTTGGTAGGTCGGCATACTGTCTAGCTCTTGTCCTCTTATAACAATATTAACTTAATCATTAATCAATGGTCAGCAATTCTGCCGTTTAACCAGATTCAATATTTGACTACTCCTCACCGCGTCCTTTTCACTGCGGAAACATCAAACCTCGATGTACATTTGCTACAAATTACAAGCTGCTATGGACTTTTATTCCGACGCAAAAATATACATATCTGAATACATGTACTTTATAAGGAAATTCGCCTTCAAAATTAGTGTGCCTGCTTCGCCAATCATCAAACTCCCTTTTGTTGCTAATTCGTATTCTTTGGACATGTTTTTCAAGTTGAGACAGTTCAGTTTACCGCAAGGCTATAGTGGCTCAGATATTGCTGAAATAAGGTTGGCCTAGAATCTGAGGAACACTGTTATTGTTGGTCTGGTTATGTAGCAGCCGATTAAGATGTAGGGTAACTTCCTTATAAATAATATATTTATACCTCCGAGTTCTGAGCATACTTTATTGCCGCAGCAGATACTGACTTTGACACATAAGGCTACATGGAATAGATGTTACAAGAAGAAAGATAGATCAATGTAACACGTTTTAAAGCTGAATACCATATTTAAGAACTAGTGTGATGTGAAATGAAATTGAAGTTACTTCAAAACACAGGTTGATGGAATGTTGTGTGTTAAGATCACACAAACTGTACTGTCTTGCCATAGTACAATACACCATTACAATAATGAGAAAATGTTTTTCTGTTTTCACCCATGAAACAAACTTCTCCGTACACAACAATTCCTCAAGAAAATTCACCATTCAGTAGAGAAATACAAATGCCTTTATTGAATGTCGTAATATCCAGAACTTATCCCTTCATTCACAAGTACAATTGAGCCAATTCCAATTACAAATACAAAAGGATCAAACTCGGCAGGTTTATTCAATAATAAATATCTCTTGAGACGATTGTCATGTCTCCCATATAAGATTCTGCCCCTGTAGGTTCACTTAAGCCCTAAGTTATATTAAGGAAGCATAATGTGGCGTAGACATGTGAATACTAAGAGCCGAGGGAAAGCCAGACTATTCTATTGTAGAGAAAAGGTATTATCGTCCCGTGGTGATAAGGAGTATTGATTGCGTTTCCTTCCATTTAAATTTCCACAGCGTTTTTTTTCTAAATGTAAGCTACAATATGTGTTTGTAATTCTTCATTCTCATTTGGCTTTTTTATATTTCTGTGGGACCTGGGTCCATTTTTGGGGCCACACATTGTCTCTATTTTGGACTTCATGGGATCCGTCCCCTTTGGCTTTAAAGACAGGGTGGTTCTCTCGCCTGCACTCTCATGTGTTTGTAAATCTTACTGGTAGCTGAATCGGTAAGTCGGTCTGAGTGCGTCTCCTGGTGTTGCAGTAAAAAAAATTTGTTCAAACTGGAATCTTTCTGTACATATTCACATTATTATCATATGTACTTTATACAAAAGGAGACTATTATACATCTTTGGGTATCATTATATCATTATATCATTATATTCTATCCCGATTTTAAAAAAATTCAGAGATGAACTGGTTTTTTATGTACTGATTCTGATTTTATCGGACATTCAAACGAATAAAATGCGCAAAGGGATGGTTTCAAAACACTGGCTTATGACGCAGGGCGCACTACCAACTGATTCCCCCAGTGACGTCCCATTACTCACACTTCCAGATTTGCACAACTTATTGAAACACCCACGTGAAATACAGTCATACCAGCAAGACCCCATTGTAGCATTTAGTCCTTATGAGACTTTTCTTTCCTACACTGGTGTATACATGATCTGTTTCCTTTTACTGATGGAAAACCATTTACTGTTATCATTCTTTGTATAATGCAACAACAGCCGCATGTAACAAAGGTATAAAAGTATATAATTTTCATTTGCTGTTCAAAATGCAGAACAATTGCCGACCAAATAACAAAAGATTATGAATAAAATATCCGAAATCATTTCAGGCTGTGTAGATTACGCGGTGGCCCAGCTCTGTTAGGACCAGTCATTGATTTGTCAGACTTCTATTGATTGCAATGTTATACTTAGTGACCATTTTTGCGGTTTATAGAAAATTGCAGGAAGCTTCATTGTTGACTAAATAACGCCTAATCAATAGATACAGATTTCAATGTCTGTTTTGAAAAAAATATGGTGACATCAAGATGGTTCCATGCTATGCTTCAGCAGTACGTATTTCTTACGATGCCGAAAAGTTCCTGAACTATTTCAGCATTCTGATGGTCCATACAAAAGTTAGTCCTTTTAAATTAAATATATGCAGAACCATGAAACTTGGAATAATGTGTGGAGTCACAAGCGCTTGTGATCATCCATTAACTATTCATCTGAACAATACAAGGACCCAGAACCAATACTTTAACGGACCCACCTCAAAACCGTAATCCGCATATGAATATCTTATAAGACGACTGTCAGTCCTCCCATACAGCATCGTAACCCTAAAGGTTGACAGGGGGCATAAGTCATATCAAGGAGGAATGATTTGCAGGCTAAGTCTTTGCAGATAAATCTCATAGAGATTTCCATTCTACTTGGAGACAATTCTCAATCATCTCATAATAATTGATTATGCGTCTTCCCCAAAAATAGCTTATGTGGCTTTAAACAGACTGAAGTATTTACGTATATCTTGATATCATGCTGAAATGTATATCTGATTAAATTTGGACTAAAACATTCAATTTGGAGGTAGACATTCCGCAACAAACTAGAATTTTGTTGTTTCATGCTGCCAATCCTTACTCGCTATTAATGTTATTAAACAGAGGTTACCTATCTGCATTTACATCCATTTGTAGAAAACCAATCTACTTTTCTAGTCACAAACATCACTCAATAAGCCAAATTACCCCAAAGAAATCTTCTGTAGGTTATTGAATCACATAACCAGCGTGGGAACCTCCATTGCGTTTATTTGAAGTAAAGCTTGGAAGCTAAATTAATCCACTGTTACAGACTAAGCTTAATCTAAATAATATGTAAGCAAATATTTACATCAAAAACAAAATGGGTACGGGCTACCTGAGCTCATTCGATTCTTGACTAAAATATTGACAACTAAATACTACCATCAGACGTGATTTTCAGTTGGCAGTATTGGTTTTAATTCTAAACTGATACAAAAAATTGATTTCCATCATTAACAGCAGCGTTTTGAGGCTAAGATCCTTGTACAGCAAAAGACGGTTGGCAGATTTATTTTACCAACATACTTTTGCCATTTGATTTCAAATAAGCCAAAAACAAACACCAAAACGTCAAATACCTCCAAATCAATAAGCTTTTCGATAAAGTAAACAATGGGATCGATCAAGTAGAGGACTGGCACTCCTAGCTATAATCTCCTCGCTCTCCAAAACAGACACGATTCGTAATTAACATACTTAACACATTGTGAGAGAAACAGTTGCAAAACTAACAAAAAACGAAGGTTTCATTCCGAGAAAAAAATTTTTTACGAAGAGCAAAGCCTTTTCAACACTTGAGTTTGTATCACATAATGTGATTAGTTTTAAGCTGTTGGCCTGTTTGTTTAACACGGGGTGAAACTACTATCACGAGCCAGATTAACTTTTGGTCGTATATCTATTACTTCTATCTCAAAATATCGACCACATAACCGGGCGCCTTTCCTTATGTGTTAAAGGTAATGTTTTAAGGCATCAATACAGTGCAGGTTGCACGTGCTGAAGCAGTGTTGGCGCTACAAGTGACCCTCAAATTTTCGTTTATGTGTTGGAAATCTTGAACAGTTTTGGATTGTACAATGATAAAACAATACATTATTGTTTTCAAGATGACGAGACATGTGGTATCATTTTCAATTGTTAACCAAGTTTCAAAGTGACCCTTGTTGTAGTGAAAATGTCCCCCGAAAATTAGGTACCGGATTTCTACGTTCTTTAGACCCCCGGAATACAAGACCATGGTCTACATAAGGTGAAATCAACACAATATTTAGACCACGGTCTAAAAAATTTAAAATTTAATTCCAAGGTTGCATTTGTCCACTTCTATTGAAGGCAATATATCAGAAATACCTGATGCTGAACTTGACTTTTAAGAGTTACATGTACTCTAACAAGCACAGCAAAATATTGTACAAGATAAAATGTTTAAAAGCTAAAGTAAAGTGCAAAGTTTAGTCTAAATAAACTTGCTATTTTACATTTATAAGACCATCTCTACACCATGGTCTTTTATTTCATGCCAATTTTCTTGGGACAAAAAGGGTATTTCACACTTCTAAGACCAGATCTGAAGAACGTAGAAATCCAGTACGGGGGCAAAATGTCTCCGAAATTTCAAAAGTAGCGGTAACACTGCTGAAGATCGTAATAGCGCAGATTCAAACTGTTATTTAATGACTTCATACCCCGTTACCTATCTTGCTTCAGCGGGTAACATTTTCTCGCATCCTTAGATTTTTCTGTTCTCTTAGCAAGTGCGAAGATATTATTCTTACGGCCAATTTATCCGAATCTTCTGAGACATTTACTCTGTCCAGAGCTTTTATTACTACTTTTCAAGCTGAAAGAAGTGCGTGTCCCGCAATTACTCATGTCACCTTCGCAGTTAACTTGCAAGCACGAAAAGAATGAATGTAGGCCAACTGAAGTTTTATCGTTTTAAAGAATAATAATACTGAACGGTGTGTGAACAGCAGCTGTTAAAATTACGTAACATTTATTGCCTACGGTACCCTTCTTCTATTTTTGTGACATTTAAGGCATTTTAATGTCCCGCCCAGAAAGCAATATTTATGGAGTCTTCACTTACAGATCTAAATCAAATATTTATCATGTCTAATCAAGTAATGACTTCATAACATCGACGAATTAACTAATTCCGCTGTCTATATATAGACAGTCGTGACCAAACTCTGATGAAAGTTTGGATGATGTTAAAATCAAGAAAATGAAATATCATGATTTAACGCTGTCAGATATACATGATTTTATGTTGTAATTAAAGAATCCGCGCCAATTAAATGTTCAGTTATGAAACTGAACTTCATGACCTGCCAACATTTATGTCCAAAGTGTTATAATCTAAGCAAGTAAAAAACGCAACTGTTCATGGACGCATTGATTGGAAAGTAATATAAAATGACCATACCCGTCGCTGAGCTAGTTGGTTCTCTAACCGTAACCTTTCCTTGGCTGCTTGTTTGATGATTCCCTCCAATTCAGCTTGATCTTCATATACTTGAGCATTCTGAATATTAATTAAACAAGAATAGTAAATTTATTGTATAATATAATTATGATAACATAAAATATTGGTACTGAACAATGTTTTTTTGTCTTTTTGAATGTACATATTCATTCAATTCTTTATGTTTGTTTTTAGAAAAATACTGAAATCTGTAAACTTCAATAAGAAGTGAACCAACCTGAACTGTGGATTGAGCACCATTACTGAGTTTGTCTGATAGTTCCTGACATTTCTTGCGCACGTTTTCAAGTTCTTTCTCCTTGGCAAGAGTTTCCTTCGTGTGTTCAGCAAGATCCTTAGCCCTCTGCCTGGCAAACGCTTTCTTAACACTCTCCACATCTTGACTAGCAGGTGCACTGGTACGAAGTTTCTAAAATTAAAGACATGAAATTTCATTTATATTGCTAAATGTCATCTTGATTTTGTCTGAACAGAACATTTCTCATTTTATTCGATCAGATCTAAAGCGATGCGATGGTGTACGAGACCTACCTTTTGATTTTCTTGTTGAAGTTGTTTGGCTTTTTCTTCCAGTCTTCTCGCAACAGCAGCCAGTTCGGCGTTTCGCTTTTTGAGCTTCTTAATTTTCTCTTCAGATGGTTTGACATCATCAGCTCTCTTTTTCTGCATTGAGAAACAAGAAACACGATTACATCGATTTCAGAGTCTGCACCTTATTTTTTGCTATGAAATAAATTTCCCAAATGTTCGTTACATATCCGTTATTATACATATTCATACATTGTCGTGCAATTCTTTAAATATGACGACTTGGGTAACACCCATCGTGAAGATAGATATTTTATTAATGTTTCATGTTATTCAACCATATGCTAAAATTTCTGCTACAAAGTATCACAATGCATTTTTTTCCTTACACAGCATGTAGATTCACAACTGTAAAAAGGTGAAAAGTCACTCTGCTCTGAGAGTCACATATTTAAAGACAACGTTTCTTAGACAACTATTTGTACTTACAAGACTCTCGTTCTCACTTCGCAGCACATTGATACGTTTCTCAAGGCGGTTGACTTGTGTTGTGAGGTCTGTGACTTTCTTCTGTAAGTTTGTTTCTCGTTTCTCTCTCTCCCTGTCATCGACGCTTCTTTTGGTCTGCAAAATGTAAGCCAAAATGTAAATACTTTTGACAAATGGAACGTACCATTATTAAACATTGTCATGTACTTCATAAACTGTACATTTCAGACTCGAATGGGGAATGTGTAACGCCTCAAATGAATACGCTTTCCGAACAAGGTTTGTACACTACGTTCAGAAGATACAAGTATATTTTGTAACTTTCCGGGTATTAATCTGATTTACATTAAATAAAGAATTTCAGTATGTTATCATATGTACTGGGATCAAATGCGAATGGACATCCTGTATTCAAGTCAGATAAAGAATAGAAAGTTACACAAAATATGGAGAAAAGGAATTAAGTTAAACAAATGTTGCAGAAACTACATATATTGTGTACCCAACGTTATATTCATGATTGTTTCGTTATTCGTTTTTACTTACAATTTCATTATCTACATGTAAAAAGGCTCAATTTCATCGTACCTGGAACGTTTAGCATCATAATAAACCACATCATAGATACTTTGTACAATGTGTGTGTTCGTTAGTGTAACAGGTGTCATTTAAAAATAGATCATTCCCTTTCACGACCTTCACCGATTATTAACTCGGTGCCTAGAACAATACTAACAATAAATAACAACAAAGGAAATTTGGTTCATTTGAAACCAAGAATTGTACTCTGATTTCATACCTTGTAAGGTCGGCGTTACACGATGCGATTTGATCGTTTGCAATCAACGATCGCATGCGACTTCAATCAGGAATTTGTCTGTAGAATGTGACTACTGATAGTAGAGAGAGATGACAAATATTAGATTCTGGCTTATTACTACCAAAGTAACCCTTCTACGTGTATCACAAGATGATAACACTCAAATAAGTAAAATCAAACGCATGCGATTGAGACCGCTTGTGATTAGATCGCTTCGTGTATCTCATAACGCACAAAATATCCTTTACAGTTTGGGTTTCAACTGTTTTCGTTTTCTCGGTTCCGCGTTTACTTCCATTTTATTTGTCATTTTTGAAAGGATTTGTTGCTTTGCATTCTGGTTACATTTTGATTATCGTCAGATTCTCTAAACAGTGAAAATTTGAAATGTCTCCTGTGTGAAGACGCTGACGAGCATTTGTCCCAACATGTAGTTCAAACTACTGTCGTTTAGTATTAAAAGAATCTGGAAAAACACTGTACAATGTGCAGTTTCTTTGTACTGAAAAAAAGGTTTTTCATTACCGACTAAGGTGGATGCTTCCATACCAAGAGCTTTTGATATTTGATCAAATCACCTTTGAGGCCATTACTATGGCATACACATGTAGGTTTTACTGTCATGTTCATACAAATATCTTCATGTGAAAAAAAACTTTACAAATCTTGATCTTCTCTATTGGTCCATATGCCTCCTATTTTATAATTTATAATTTATAATTTACATACCCTTTGTTATTCATGTGATTTTCTTGAACCTAAAAGCCCAGAAACATGACTGGTATACTTCCTCAGAGCAACGCATAATTCACTTGTATCAATTTAGGTATCGCATTAAATTTTATTACCATACCAAGGAATAAAACTGGTACCGGCATTGACCAAGATGATTGGTGAAATAGGAAGATCCAACCAACAATAAGTATTACCACTTTAAAGAGATTGAGGTTGTATGTCACCTGGATCGGTTTAACATGCGTTTTGAAAGCAACCATAGGCGAATACTGATGCAACTTACTCTAAAAAAAATTTAAAAATGCACCTTTTCATTACATAATCTACCAACACAGATGAATGGACAATGTGTGATGAATTTAAATAGTTATTGAAATGCCACGACAAAGAACTAATTGACTTAAATGTAAAAGGAATTGCATCAAATTACACAAAATGTATCGTTTGGTGCGCTATTTCCTGAATGTTAAAGCCCCCACAGCAAAGTCTGTTTCCATCTTATTCAGTTGACAAATACCTGGCAATTATGACAATCATCAACATTCTTGTTTAAGTACGTGTCATCGTAATATGTTTGGTTGATTAGATTCCTCTCGGACGTAGTTTCTGTATTTCTAGGTGAATTCATCTCGATCCGATAGATGTATTACTTGTGAAGTAAGTACTTTTCGACAGTATCACACTGTCATCATCAGCTTCTGAATGATTT
>JBCAUI010002162.1:0-10367 GCA_038406195.1 Haplosyllis anthogorgicola
TGAAATGTTCTCTTTTCTTACCTTACTTGGTATCTGCTAACCACGACTGTTGCACCTCATTCTTTCACTTTCTGAAACTCGCATGAAATACATACCGGGAACAAGTTCAGTCGGTTTGTCTCAAACATCATAACATGTGATATTAGTAGGCAACACTCAAAATTTTGACACTTTTATTGCTGTGACCTTGAACTTGACCCAATAACCTTGATACTCAAACTTGACCTAGATAATATAAATGAAGATGTACCACCATACCGAAAATAAAGTTTCTAGGTCAAGCAGTTCAAAAGTTGTAGCATGGACAGACAGACGGACAGACAGACAGACAGACAGACAGACAGACAGACAGACAGACAGACAGACAGACACGACTGAAAACATTACCTTCCCTCATAAGCGGGTGGTAAATATATTGTTGGTATCTTTGGAGAAAAAAGATGATATTATCAACGGTGAAAAGTGATATACGATGAGGTATTGTGTTGTTTGTAAATGTATTTACCTGTTATAATCTTACATATTCCTTCAGTCACTGATTTTCGTATTGCTCCAAGAAAATGAAAATCTGCTGCTGCGAAATAATTCTGGTTTGCGATTTGTGGCAAAGATGAAATATTCCGAAGAAAATCTGCATCAATGTAATCTGTCACACCGATTGCGACAATTTGTGCTCCTGTGTTCTTTAAAGCTTCAGCTTCCTCCAGAGCTGCTGTTCTTCTCACACTTGGATTGGTTTCAGGTTTTCCATCAGATATTATGATGGCCAAATTTTGGATATTTGGTCGGTCACCCGTTGCAGTATTAAAACATTCTTCTCTTATTACTTTGAAGGCTTCTGCTGTATTTGTTTCTTGATTTAGGTATTCAATGTCGAAAATGGCCTTTTTAACAGACTCTGCATCTGAGAATTTATCAAGTGAAAAGGCTAGGCGTACACCTTCAGAGAAAACAATGGCTCCGACTCTTGTCCAATTGGGCGACACTGTGAACAAATCTACCAATGATGCAAGTAACTCTAGCTGTACATTCCAGTTGTCGTAGGATCTGTCAGTCGGATTGTTGTATGTGATGCTATTCGATGCATCAACAATTAAGCAGATGTCGACCTTTACATCACACTTACGAACTGAAATAAGGAATAGATTTTTGAAAAGGTGTGTGTTGAACATTATTTTCTTCCGAAAGTCATTCTTAAGTTGGCCTAATCTTCGATTTGTCCAGATATTGATTTAAGTTGAAATTTCAAATAAAAATACAATCCTAAAATGAGACACAATCAAGGTCAAACCCAGGTCTGCTGAAATGGGAAGAAGCTCTTTTCGTTTGTTACAAAACTAATCATTGCCAAATTAAAGAACAAGGCTAGGGTATCCTATTCTACAGAGAATTATAACGAAAACATTTTTACATGGATCATTTACCGTCAACAGTTTCACATGTCACTTTAGTGAGATCATCCCTTATCCTTGCCAGCGTCGTAAAGCTGGGGGTTGTGAAATAACTCTGGTTGTCGATTTGTGACGAAGAAGCAATGGCATGAAGAAAGTCTGCATCAATCCTACTTGTCACACCTATTGCAATGATGATTGTTCCTTTATCCCTTAAAGCTTTGGCTTCATCCAGAGCTTCTGGTATGCTCACATCTGGATTGGGTTCAGGTTTTCCATCGGATATTACAATGGCCAAATTTTGCACATTTGGCCGATCACCTCTTGCCGTGTTGAAACATTCTTCTCTTGTCACCCTGAAGGCTTCTGTTGTATTTGTTCCTTGTTCTAAATATTTAATGTCCCGTATGGCATTTTTGACGGATACTGCATTTGTGTACGTATCAAGAGAAAACACGAGTTCAACATCGTTAGAGAATACAACGGCTCCTACTCTTGTCTCATCTGGCCCCACTGCGAACATGTCAACCAGTAATGTAAGAAATTCTAATAATAATTCCCAATTGTTCAATCGTCCACCAGGCGGATCATAGAATGTTATACTGGCAGAGGCGTCAACAATGAAGCAGAGATCAACCTTCGCATCACAAGGGTCAGGGCCTAAAAGAGAAATTTACGAGTAAAATGTCATTCTATGAACTTTTTGCTAAAACGTAAATTATGAATCACAAACATGGCAGGTGTTAAAGTATTGGGCATGAGTGAAAGGGTATTTGATCGTGAACAATTCATGTACCTTTAATAGTTTTACAGGTTCCTTCTCCAACGGATTTTCTGATGTGTTCCAGTGCTTTAAAATCTAAAGCCGTAAAGTAGTTCTCGCCTTTCACTTGGGGTATGGATGAAACAGATTTCAAAAACTCTTCATCAGTGTTATTTGTTATACCAATAGCAATTAACGATACTCCTGAATCTTTCAAAATCTCGACCTCTGCTATTGCTAGTAATAGTTGAGTTTCAGGCCAGGGTTTTCCATCAGAGATAAATATTGCCAGATTTTGTACATTGGGTCTGTCTCCAGTCGTAATATTGAAACATTCATCCCTGGTAACTCTGAATGCTTCTGTAGTGTTGGTTTCTTGGTTAAGGTGCCCAATTCTACGGATGGCGTCTTTTATGGATTCAGCATCACTATAATTATTTAGAGAGAAAACCAGACTGACAGTTTCAGAGAAGACAACAGCACCAACTCTTGTAGCATCTGGTGCAATAGTAAACAGATCAACTAATCGTGTTATGAAGTCTAACTGGAGTTGCCAGTTATCATATGATCCATCAGATGGATTGTTCTCTATGATGCTTCCAGAACTGTCGATTATGAAGCAAAGATCCACTTGCTCATCACAAGGATCTGGATCTATTAAAAGGGATAGCAAAAATTAATTATTTCCCACTTCATTCACCATGCCATTTAATAAAATATCATCTCACATATCATAAAGGCATATTTAATGTGAAATATTAACAACAATATACCTGTGATAGTTTCACAAGTTCCTTCCCCAACAGCTCTTTTTATTGGTCCAAGTGCATTAAAGTCAGGTGCCCTGAAAAAGGTTTTTCCTTCTACTTGCGGTGAGGATGAAACGTTTTGCAGAAAATCAAGATCAGTATTATTAGTAACACCAATGGCAATCAGGAATGCTCCAGAATCTTTTAAAGTCTGTGCTTCGTTTTCTTGTGGATGGGGTTTTCCATCAGAGATAAATATTGCCAGATTTCGCACATTGGGTCTGTCTCCAGTTGCAATGTAAAAACATTCGTCCCTGGTAACTCTGAATGCTTCTGGTGTGTTTGTTTCCTGGTTTAGATGACTAATGTTAAGGATAGCTTCTTTTACAGACTGAGCATCAGTGTATGTATTAAGGGAGAAAACCAAACTGGCAGTTTCAGAGAAGACAACAACACCAACTCTTGTATCATTTTGAGCTATGGTAAACAGGTCAACTAAGTCTGTGAGGAAGTTTAGTAGAATTTTCCAATTATCATATGATTCATCAGATGGATTTGCATCTCTGATGCTTGCAGAACTGTCTATTATGAAACAGAGATCTACTGGATTTTCACATTTTGGTATTTCTGAAAGAGATCATTACACAAAAATTACTGGCTATGTTTAGAGTTTTGGATGGGAAATTGAATTCAAATCATCAATTCCCACTTACTATCAAATATTCAGGGAAAACAAAGCATTCCACTGTGATAATAACTTGCCCTTATGTGCAAATTCAAAAATTACTGGCTATGTTTAGAGTTTTGGTTGGGAAATTGAACTCAAATGATCAATTCCGACTTACTATCAAATATTTAGAGAAAACAAAGCATTCCACTGTGATAATAACTTGCCTTTATGTGCAAATTAAGAGGAATTAGGATAATTACCATCAATAGTTTTACACGTTCCTTGTATTACAATTCTTCGAATCTCACTGAAATTTTTGGAGTCAGTTGCAGTGAAAAAGTTTTGACGTTCTATCTGGGGAGGAGATGAAATTTCTTTCAAAAAGTCCACATCAATATGACTGTTAATTCCTATTGATACGATAGCAGCTCCAGAATTTCTTAAGGCTTTAGCTTCTTCCAAAGCAGGTTCTCTCCTGTCATCTGGAAATGGTACTCCATCAGTCACGATTACAGCCAAATTATTAACATTTGGTCGATCACCATTTGCAACATTGAAACACTGCAATCGAGTTTGTAGAAGTGCTTCTGGGGTATTTGTAGTTTGTTCCAAGTATGGAGTGGCCAATAAAGCCTTATTGATATCTTCAGCATTGTCATAAGTTGATAAAGAGAATTGCAAGAAAACATCTTCAGAGAAAAGTATGGCACCGACTCTAGTTGCATCAGGACTAATATTGAATGCTTTGACAAGGCTGGTTAATAAATGTAATTGCAATTGCCAGTAGTCATAACTTTGAGCACTTGGATTGTTACCTCTGATACTTCCAGAACTATCGATAACAAAGCATAGATCTACAAGAGTCTCACATCGCTCAGGTTCTACAAAAAAAGAGTAAAAAACTCAGATAACCTATAATACATGTATTGCAGGCAGTGAATACTGGACCAAAGTCAAGCATTATTGAAATGTTTAGTGATTTAAGAGAAGAAGGTTCATCATGCTGAATCAGCAAGTTAGAAAGTAAAATAAGAACTTGAATTAAAACTATGAAAAAATGAGGTTATATTACGGTTACTTTTCTCATGTTTTCAGAGTTACATTTACACTCAAGAACAACTTGAGTGAACAAGAAATACATACAAAGTTGATTATTTGGTTTACCTGTTATACTTGCACAGATTCCTTCACTCACATTTCTTCTTATTGCACCAAGGAGATTAAAGTTACCTACAGTAAAATAATTTTGAGTATCCGTTTGTGTTGGAGAACCTGGAGAAGCGGGTATTGACGGTGTCGACACGTCCTGTAAAAATTGTTCATCAATTTCATCTGTCACACCTATTGCAATGATGGTTGCCCCACTATTCCTTAAAGCTTTGGCTTCTTCTAGAGCTGCCGGAATTCTCACATCTGGATTGAGTTCAGGTTTTCCATCAGAGATCATAATGGCCAGATTTTGCACATTAGGGCGATCACCTCTTGTCGTATTGAAACATTCTTCTCTTGTCACTCTAAAGGCTTCTGATGTGTTTGTTTCTTGATTCAAGTAGTCAATGTTATGTATGGCCTTCTTAACGGATTCTGCATCTGAATAAGCATTGAGTGGAAAGGCTAGACGAACATCCTCAGAGAATACAACAGCTCCAATTCTTGTAGCATTTGATTCTACTGTGAATAAGTCAACCAACTGTGTAAGAAACTCCAGCTGCAATTCCCAATTGTCGTAAGATTCGTCAGTTGGATTGTTGTATTTGATACTACCAGATGCATCGACAATGAAGCAGAGATCTACGTGATCATCGCATTTTTTCGGTCCTAAAATGAAAGATACAATTAGAGACAGAAGTGTCTGAATTTAAAATACATCATGCAGGTTTGCATGATAGATTGCATGATAGAATATCCTCAATAGTTAAAGTAGACGTCACATCAATACTTCTCATATTGAATTCAACACACTCTATTTTCCCTGAAAGGTATTCTTTCCGTGGACGGACACAAACTCTGTTTGCTTTTCGCAACTAATGTTCAGCTCTTTTCCTCTTCGAAGGATTAGGTAAAGGGTGGAAATCGTAATTATTACCTGTTAAGGTTCTGCAAGTTTCTTTAGCTACTGATTTTCGTATTGCTCCCAGATAATCAAAGTCCGGTGCTGTGAAATAGTTTTGATTTTGGATTTGTGGTGCTGATGATATTTCGCGAAGAAAATCCATGTCTATTTCACTGGTCACACCGATTGTGAGAATATGTGCTCCAGTATCCTTTAAAGCTTGGGCTTCATTTAAAGCTTCTGGTTTTCGTAATTCTGGATTGGGTTCAGGTCTTCCATCAGATATTATGACGGCCAAATTTTGGATATTTGGCCGATCACCGTTTGCCGTATTAAAACATTCTTCCCTTGTTACTCTGAAGGCCTCTGAAGTATTTGTTTTTTGTTGAAAATGGTTCACGTCGACTATGGCCTTCTTAACAGCTTCTACCTCTGAGTATTTGTTAAGTGCAAAGGCCAGATGTACATCTTCAGAGAAAACAACGGCTCCCACTCTTGCCCAGTCGGGTGACACTGTGAACTGATCAAGCAGTAATGTAAGAAACTCAAGCTGTAGGTGCCAGTTACTGATACTGATACTACCAGATGCGTCAACAATGAAGCAGAGATCAACCTTGACATCACACTTGTCTGAAATGACAGATGTAATTGTACATACAATGCAGATGAAATTATTAGAAAACGATTACATGAAATATTCCTGAATTGTTAACAGCAGACTCTGTTATCTATCTCTTCGTTTCCAGTTTAGAAAACTGAGTAAAGAGGTGTAAGTTGCAATTATCAATGGACACCTTACCTGTAACAGCATTACATGTTTCTTCAATCACATTTTTTCTTATCTGTCCAAGAGCAGGGAAGATGGGGGCCCTAAAATAATTCTGACCTTCAATTTGTGGTGCCGAAGAAATATCATGGAGAAACTGCGCATCAATGTTATTTGTCACACCAATTGCAATGATGATTACACCAGTTTCCTTCAATTTTTCGGCTTCTCTCAAAGCTTCTGGCACTCTTACATTTGTCTTGGGTTCAGGTCTTCCATCAGAGATAATAATAGCAAGGTTTTGAATATTCGGTCGATCCCCCTTTGCCGTATTAAAGCATTCTTCCCTTGTCACTTTGAAGGCTTTTGCCGTGTCGGTCTTTTGACCCAGGTAGTCAATGCTGGAAAGAGCCCCCTTCACTGATTCAGCATCAGTATAGTTGTCCAATGAAAAGGCCAGTCGAGCATCTGTAGAGAATACAACAGGACCCACTTTTGCAGCATCTGGTCCAATTTTGAAGAAGTCGGTCAGCAATGCAAAAAATTCTTTCTGTAGTTCCCAGTTGTCGTAAGATTTATCAGGAGGATTATAATATTTGATACTACCAGATGCGTCAATGATGTAGCACAGGTCCACCTTTGCATCACATTCATCAGGTCCTAAATAAAAATAAAGTCAAACAGGTTCTAAATAAAAAAATTGTATTATTTTTATACAATTGTAATTGATCAAAATACCGCTTACCGGTATGATGTACAATTATATTTTTATGCCTTCGTTAAAACTATTAAGGAAAGATTAATACTTCAACATGAATAAATACCTTCAATAGTTTTACACGTTCCTTCTCCAACTGACTTGCGTATTAGTCCAAGTGCCTTAAAATCTGCGGTTGTGAAGTAGTTCTGATCTTCTATTTGTGGCGGCGATGAAACAGATTTCAAAAACTCTTTATCAATGTTGTTTGTTATACCAATAGCAATTAACAATGCTCCTGAATCTTTCAAAGCTTCTGCCTCAACTTTGGCTGGTTCCGTTCTAGTTTCTGGTGGATCGGGTTTTCCATCAGAGATAAATATTGCCAGATTTTGCACATTGGGTCTGTCTCCAGTCGCTATGTTAAAACATTCATTTCTGGTAACTGTAAAGGCTTTTGGTGTGTTGGTTTCTTGGTTAAGGTGACCAATACTACGGATGGCGTCTTTTATGGATTCAGCATCACTATATTTATCAAGAGAGAAAACCAGACTGACAGTTTCAGAGAAGACAACAGCACCAACTCTTGTAGCATCTGGTGTTATGGTGAACAGATCAACTAATTGTGTTATGAAGTCTAACTGGAGTTGCCAGTTATCATAAGAACCATCAGATGGATTTGCCTCTCTGATGCTTCCAGAACTGTCTATTATGAAGCATAGATCCACTTGCTCGTCACAAGGATCTGGATCTGCAATAAGACATACTCTTTGAAGTGTACGGAAGCATTTGTGTTTTTCACGGAATCGTAAAAAAAGGATCGCGCAGTATTAATCAAAGAGCCACTTTCGAAAAAACATAAATATTTGTACTTTTTGTAGTTACCTGTGATAATTCCACAAGTTCCTTCACCAACAGCTCTTTGTATTGGATCAAGCCCTGTAAAGTCAACTGCTCTGAAGTAGGTTTGTCCTTCTATCTGTGGTGGTGATGAAATGGTTTGCAGAAAATCAAGATCAATATCATCAGTAATACCAATGGCAATCAGGAATGCTCCAGAATCTTTTAAAGTCTGTGCTTCAACTTTGGCTGGTTCCGTTCTGTTTTCTTGTGGATGGGGTTTTCCATCAGAGATAAATATTGCCAGATTTTGCACATTGGGTCTGTCTCCAGTTGTAATATTGAAACATTCATTCATCGTAACTCTGAAAGCTTCTGGTGTGTTTGTTTGCTGGTTTAGATGACCAATGTTAAGGATCGCTTCTTTTACAGACTGGGAATCAGTGTATGTATTAAGGGAGAAAACCAGCTCGACAGTTTCAGAGAAGACAACAGCACCAACTCTTGTAGCATCTGGTGTTATGGTGAACAGATCAACTAATCGTGTAGTGAAGTCTAACTGGAGTTGCCAGTTGTCATATGAGCCATCGTCTGGATTTGCATCTTTGATGCTTCCAGAACTGTCTATTATGAAACATAGATCCACCTGACTTTCACATTGTGGCGGCTCTAAAACATATATGGTGGCGCAAACATTTCATAAGGCGACAAATAAATGCACAAGATAAACAGCCAAAGAGAAGCAAGCGTACACTGTAATGCATATTTAAGAATTGAAAAGATCAAAACGTGAAACTCAGACTGTATAAGCATTTGTAAGAATGAGTACAATGAAAGTTTTGAAAGAAATTTGTCAGAAAATGCAATTTGTTCAATAGTGATTGCATTAAATTATGTATTTTGTATTGGTCATTATAATTATGTTATTTTCAAGTGATGTATGTGTCACCAAATTGCTGCTTTTGTTTGGATCTAAATTAAAGCTATAAATAAAGAAAAAACAAAGCAATGCTAAAAAGAAAATGATATTATTTCTTCATGATATAAAACAAAGAATGGACTGGTGTGACGAGTGTTTCTAAACTTGTTTTAAAAATTCAGGGGGGAGGAACGGCCGTGCATGCTTATGAGCTTTTTGTTTATATCCGTCATCATGGTTTGATTTTATGGATAAATCCACTAAAATCTGTGCAAGTATTAAGCATCATTCAAATAGACATGTACTAAGTGATGCTTATGCATATCCTCTTTACTCTGTAGTTGTAATTTTGTAGTTATAGCATATAATAACTTAAATAACATGGTTGAAAGTTACACACCCAGGATAATATGCAGCTTACCTCACCTTGGCATAGCTTAGCTAAGCTCCAATAGTAAAAAAACAGTGAGTTCATATGCAAGCACAGGACCTAACTGAGCTTTGATGCAAGCATGGATGTTTCTCCCCCTGAAATTGAGTTCCTGCTGTGTGTTCGCTAATCATGTCAGTAATATCAACTTTGCAGCTGACCCAACAAGTCAGGATGGATGCAAAAAAATCAACGGAATTTTTATTGGGATGGATGTTTTAGTCCATTAACTACTGTAAACATTTATCTAGTGACGTTTTGTTACCTTCGAGAAAAACGTTATTTGCAAGCTACAAAGTGTTTGATTCATTTAAAATAGTGGTCTCAAGACAAGAACCGGAGCTGGAAGAAAAGTCATTAGTTATCAGACACGTCAATAAATGGAGTAAATAAACCTACTTTCGATGGTCTCGCATGTTCCTTGCACAACGGTTCTCTGAATTTCGTTCAAGACATCAAAGTCAGTAGCGGTGAAGAAATTCTGTCCTTCGACCTGAGGAGGAGATGACATTTCCTGCAGGAATTCTTTGTCTATGTTATCGGTAATTCCTATCGGTATAATGACAGCACCTGCATTGCGTAAGGCTTTTGCTTCTTCCAATGCTGGAGTTCTTCTGTTATCTGGGTATGGTACACCATCGGTCACTACAATAGCCAAATTGTCAACATTTGGTCGATCACCATTTGCTGTGCTGAAGCATTGTACTCTGGTTTGTAGAAGTGCTTCTGGAGTATTAGTGGTTTGTCCCATGTATGGAGTGGCCAATATAGCATCTATGACGGCTTGAGCATTGTCATATGTGGACAAGGCAAATTCCAGTTCAACTTGTTCAGAAAACACAATGGCACCAACTCGTGTTGCATCAGGACCAATACTAAAGGCTCTAACAAGGCTGGCTAAGAAATCCAACTGTAGTGCCCAGTTGTCGGCTCCACCTGGAGGGTTGTTGTCTCTGATACTTCCAGAACTGTCTATGACGAAGCATAAGTCAACCTGCGACTGGCATGTGGGATCTGCAATGGGGACCGTAAATGATTGGCTTAGGCTCACGCATGCGCCAGCACTGAGCAACTCACAGAGGCTGGTGC
>JBCAUI010002173.1:0-10367 GCA_038406195.1 Haplosyllis anthogorgicola
TATTTATTTCTACAAGACTACCAGAGATATAAGTGTGATCTCTTCAGCTGCCTGGTACTCACTGAGAGATGTACAGACACTAGCAGCTGGAATGCTGGAGGTGCTATCATGAATATTCATTAACCAATTAATTAAGACTGCTGCTGCATTGCACAGGAATGTGCATGCGTGTTCCAAATGTTTCTTTGTTATGGTGGAAGCTTTACCGAAGTTGGAAATCGAATTAATATTACAACAATACCATAAGAAATGTTGGTTAAGTAGGCGTTATTTTTGCTTCCTCCGTAGTGGTAAGCGTCAAAAACTGGAACACGTCGAAAAAGACTGCTATTTTCATCAATTGTTCTTATTGGAATCGGTGGTTCACACATGAATGAACTTCAACAGAAAGGACTAACATTTGAGCCCCATTTGTATCACCAGGCTAACATTTTGCTGAACGTAGTTGACATTTGTTAGACTTAGTTGTTTGTATTGTTGCCTGTGTTTAGAAGACACATTGTCATCAGAATCCGTGGGACGTTTTCTTTCAGATATTTGGAAACCTGTGTTAAACGGACACATGCATTGATGATTACCAGACATACAAATGGATAGTCAACAGCAAGTCGTTTGGTTTTCTCTCATGAATTTCTTTTACCAATGTGTACAGATAAATGGTCAGTGTAATATAGGAAAAATTGGACCGAACTGTGAAATTGGTAAGTTGTGATTAACTTTATTCATAGATGCATGGCTTGCATTCGTAACAATACAAATCAGCTTTGGATTGTTTTCTGCCACTTGTCTTGCATGAAAGTGTATGTACATGTACCATAGGGCTGCTATTAATACGAATATTTTTTGTAAATGTGAAGGCAAAAAGGCGGTTCCAAATTACACTCCTCTGGGAAGTACTTTGTAACGATATCGTTTATTTGTGAGTAATGCATCGTAGCGTAATTCCTTGTTTGTACGCCTTTGCTGTAACGCACGCCATCTGGTGTTGCTGGAATTGAGCATGGAGCAATGGACGCTCCAATAAAGTTACACAGTTTAAACCAATTGTTTGTCTCTGTTACCATCAGCAGAACATTACATGGTGTCAGAAGTAACTAAAGGCGCCTTCGGGGAAACGGTAATGTTTATAGACAATGGCAGAGCCTTGTTTGGCTGTGAAAATTAGTTGAAGTTGTGACATTGAAATTCCAAAATGGTGGACACATGCTGGCTTCCAGGATTTGACCTTGGACTTGCATCATTTATTATGAACTTTTAAGACATTTTCATGTATGGAAACCATCTGAACTTTGTTCCAGATAGTCACAGGATCACTGACATCGTATATTTATGCAAGTATCACCATTTTATGAGGATTTTTGAACTTTAAGCCAGAATCGAATCATTTCAGCTGCTTCTTTTTCGTGTTTTTCACTATTTCCACATGACACCAATATGGCCGCGATCTACTTCTGGTTCAAACTTTGCTCAATTTCAACCACCATTCCAGCAAAAATACAGTCACTCCAGCCTTTCTAAAGGCTCAATCTTCATTTGGCTTGGTGTTTTCTACCACCACAAAATTTTATTTGGTAATATTTGCATTTACATGCATTTCACACCTGAAGTAGAATGTTTTCCAAAAGTGACAGCTGTTTGTTTACATTGTGACAATTTGTGTTGTAATTCCAACAGTCAAATGTCACTTTGTCATCATTTTGATCAACAAATCTGATAAATTACACCCGTTTGGTCAAGGTTTTGATTCTATCATGGTCATTTATCAATGTATTTACATGTGTTTGTCTATTCTGTAATTTACATGATTTTTCCATTTGAGTAACAACTCTGTCTTTCCAGTTTTCAATCTGGTTACTCCTATTTGTCACAATGCCTGAATCCATCAGTGTTCCGATCAACAAACCCAATTTTAGTTGCGAAAGTGCTAACATTTACGAGTCCTTCAACAAGTTCAAGTTACAGGTAAATAATTTACTTGTTAATGGTCTGTTTTCAAAACTGGATGGAAAGCAGAAAGTAGCCACCTTACTCAATTGGATGGGCGGAAAAGTTTATGATGTTTACGAGAAAGATCTTGTATCCGATGACCCTAACAACAAACATGAATTGGACAGGGTCCTAAACGCACTTGATACTTATTTTAAGCCGACTAGTGGCATGATACACACTTGGTATCAGCTTGGATCATTGTACTCAAATCATTGTAAGGATCAGAGCAATTTCATGACCAAGTTGTGTGACTTGGCAAGTGATTGTGAATTTACAAACAAAGACGAAGTAATCAAATTCATGTTTCTTATACATAATTGCCACAAACATGTCCAAGAACAACTTTGAAAGGAAGTTACCAAGGAGATGATGGTCTCTGATGTACTCAACATTGCGTGCAAAGTCGAATCTATTATTCAAAGTGAGAAATATGTGCAAAATTTACAGGACAGTAAATCAAACAATACGGTTGATGTCAGTGTTGTACGCAAACAAAGTCACAGTCAACACCCCAGAGATAGGGGCAGAGGTCGTGGAGGTGCTCCTTCATGATCTCAATCTGGTCAATACAAATGCAGAAACTGTCAAACTAACCATGCACCTCGCCAGTGCCCAGCTTATAATCAGAAGTGTTTTAATTATAGTAAAACAGGTCATTTCAGTAAATGTTGTAGATCTCAACAACAGCAGCATTCAGGCCACGGAAGAAGTACACCCCAGCGTGGTGGACACCATGGTGATGGTGGTCCTGGTCGAAAATCGTGCAAAGACATACATGGCATTGAAGATGATGATCATTTTAGCTCTGGGAATGCTATCTGTCAACTGTCCGGTCACCAACAGCTGGTGTGACAGAATGCCAATGAGCTCAGATCCATGTGTCAACGTAAATTCAGTGGAGCTGGATGTTGACGATACTGGTATAAATCCCTGATCAATGCCTGTGCTTTATCAAAGGACAAAATCATTAATGACAGCAAATACACTCATTTATTTTCAGGTGTGGGGCGATTGCCGATCAAGCCAGTAGAGAAAAAATTGAAAGAACACTCAATTCCTTTCCAGGCTGCACCCAGACACATGCCAATAGCATTACAGGACAAGTTTGCCGAAGAGATCCAATCCATGAAGGAACAAGGCATCATATCAAAGTTGGACAGAGATACACCGACTGAATGGTTAAATTCTTACATAATTGTCAAGAAGCCCAACGGTCAGCTGCACATTTGTCTTGATCCGACAAGACTTAATGAATACATTTTATGTCCTGTTTGTAACAGCACAACTATTGACGAAGTATCACACAAGCTGGCAAAGGCCAAGTATTTTAGTGTCTTTGACACAACCAAAAGGTTTTTCCATTTACCCTTATCTGCGAAGTCCCAAGTTATTAACAGCAATGCTGACGCCAATTGGCGTTTACATATTTAACGTTCTTGCAATGGGACTCTGCAATAGCGGAGATCTTTTTGAATCTGCATTAAACTAGTTACTTTCTCACCCTACAGGGGTAACAAGGATCACTGATGATTTACTTGTGTACAGAGAAACTCAACAAGAACATGACACTAATCTAATTAATTTCTTGAATACATGTGTAGAAATAGATCTTCACCTGAATCCCAAGAAAGTGTGAGTCAACTGCAGCGAAGTACCATTCTTTGGCATGGTTCTAACAAAGCAAGGAATTAAACTGGATCCCAAAAAGGTGGAGGAAATTAGGAATTTGCCTAATCCCGAAAACGTTACCCAACTTTTATCATTCCTGGGATCTGTTACACAGCTTTCTCGTTTCATTCCAGACCTTGCAAAGCTTCGTCATCCTCTCCAACAATTGACAATGAAAGACGTACTGTTTATTTGGATGGCAACACATATGCAAGCGTTCGAAACTCTCAAGTTGAAAATTACTAATGACTGTCTTATTCAATTTTTCAATCCAGAACTGCCTGTCTACATAGAGATGGATGCTTCGAAATTGGGGCTGGGAGCCGTATTACTCCAACCCGATAATGAGCTAAAGAATGATGCAGAACGTGGTGAAGTACCAAACAACCTGAGACCTGTCACTTATGCAGCAAAATCTTTATCCGATGTAGAGTCTAGGTATGCAAACATAGAATGCGAATTATTAGGCATTTTATTCTCTCTGGAGATGTTTAAACATTTTGTGTATACACGCAAGTTGATTGTTATTACAGATCATAAGCCGTGTACTTCACTGTTTAAGAAAAACATCACTAATACTAGCCCTTGTTTGGCTAGGATGTTACTCTGCATTTCAGACTATGATTTTGACTGTCTTTACCAGCCAGGAAGAAAAATGTTTTTATCCGATGCTTTATCTAGATTGCTGTTGCACAATACAGTGGATGGTAAAAACTCTTGAACTATCAGATTTAAATGTGTCTATTCATGACATAGACGTTAATGTTTCTGAATCCAAAATTTCAGAAATACAAGCAACGACGAAGGACGATCCAAATCTGCAAATTCTGAAGCAGTACATTTATGACGGATGGCCTTCTTAAAATTCCGAATGCGTGGAATCCATTCAGCCTTTCTTTAATTTCAGAGATGGGTTATGCGTGATTGACAGCATGGTCCTAAAGGAAACCTGAATTGTAGTACCAGTTTCACTCCAAGATGATGCTTTAACAAAATTACACCCTGTGTACCTTGGTGTAACCAAAACCATTTTGCGTGCACGTACATGCATGTACTGGCTGAATATCAACAAACACATCGAGGAGATGGTACAGAAATGTCAGTCCTGTCAGGAAAACCAGAACAAGCAAGAGAAAGAGCCGCTTATTCCATCTGTACCCACTAAACTATGGGACACGCTTGCCAGCAATATATTTGAATTTGAGGGCAGATTGTATCTTTCAGTGGTGGACAAATACTCCAAATTTGTCACTGTCTGATGTCTTTTATCACATTCTGTGGAAGAAACATTATCCCGCACAATATCCATTTTCAGTGAGTTCGGTTTACCCTCCCGAGTTGAGGTGTGACCGGGGTTCTAATTTTACATTGCATTATTTCCTGCAGGGAATGAACGATTTAAATGTGAAAGTCAGCTTTTCAAGTGCATATCATCACTCAGGAAACCCAGCAGAAAGGGCCGTACAAACGATCAAGCGTATCATGAAGAAATCAGGAGACAAATGGCGTCTTGGCTTGTTAGAATATTTGTGCACACCTGTGTCCGATACTCTTGCATTGCCAGCAGAATTACTCAATTCTCATAAATTTAAAGGCTTATTACCATGCTTTGACAGTTGTAGAGACAACGCAGTCCAAGATGAATTGCAGAAGCGCGCTGACAAGAACAAATTTTATCATGATCGGAATGCTAAACACAAAATTTACTTCTTGTAGGTGCAGACGTGATGGTCTTCAAAGACGGAACATGGATAAATGGCAGGGTCATGGAAAGACAAGACAGAAGTTACAAAATCCAGATACCATCTGGCAATGTAATTTCTCGCAACCGAGTTGATATCCGTCATTCAAAAATTCCTTTTCACTTACAGATTAAACGGGAGATCCCTGTTACTAACCCTATTGTGTCAAAAGAATTGTCGGATATTCCTAAGTCTAATCAAAAAACTGTTACAAATAACACAAGAGTTGCGCCTAAGCCAGCACGTAATGCTGTAGCTACTGCTACAAGTAACAAAGTCACAAGGTCAGGGTGATCAGTTGTTCCACCTAATCAATTAGATTTATAAACGCTTATCATATCATACTATTAACTCCCCCGTGTGTGTCATCATTATAGTGTTATTATTGTGTAATAATTTAATCGTTCAAACATTTAAATGTTTGCACAGTGTCTTCGTTATAGCTGTATGTGACTGCAATGTACCCATTCTTCAAGACAGCGAAGACGCCATTTCCTTTATCCGGGGCAAAATCAGAATACCAAGAAATCAAGATGACAGGAGTTTGTGATTGGAACTTCAAAATCTGTTCAACAGATCCAGAGACATTAACGGTATTGTGTACCGTTACACACAATTATGGAAATTGTGTAACCTGTATATATGTTTCAAAGTGCGTCTAGTAAATAAGGACTCGGATTCCATCTTTATATTGTTTATTTTAGAATGTATGGCTTACTCAATGCTATGTAATCATACATACATGTATCTCAGGTGAACCTTGTATAATTACAAATGTGCACAGTGTAGTTATGCACCGTATTATCACGAAAGTCATATATTTGATGCATTATTTAAGTTCAACTTGCATTTCAGTGTATTACTCCATTTAGTATCAATGGTCTCATTTTTAATCATGTCCATATGCGACAGATCTATGTTTATTTGTAACAGGCATTTAAGAGCCAAAACGTATGTTTGCTACATTGCATTCATTTATTTATTTATTCCTTAGTTGAATGCTGTAGTATTGTCCTTTCTTTTGTTAAAGGGGAGATGTAACAGATATTGTTATCTGTCAATAATGCATCATAGCGTAATCCATGTACGCCTTTGTTGTAATGCATGCCATCTAGGGAGTTGCTGGAATTGAGCATGAAGCAATGGCCGCTCCAATAAAGTTACTCAGTTAAAACCAATTGTTTGTCTCTGTTAACATTGGCAACAACATCACACAAATAATGCATAAGAAATACAATCATAATGCCATCACGAAGGAACATGCTCAACTGCAATGGTAAGCGAATGGAATTTATTTTCCTGTTGATTTATCATGATTTATATTTTGTATTCTTATGTTATTTCACAATATGCTATTTCAGCTTTGGTCGTTCAAATTCAATGGGGCAATTTTTGTGTTAACCCTGATGGCAACATTTTCCCTTAGGGAAAATTTATTTTTATCAGAATGAGTGTGCGCTATCAGACGTATTACCGGTGTAACGTGCTCACCTATTCTCCCTTCAAAACCTACCTCCCCGGATAAACCAGCACAGGTTCTGGGTGTGCCCAACATACCTCCAAGGTTAATCTAGCACAGGTAAAGGCTGTGCTCAGGAGCCTCCTCCCATTTCATGCAGCCTCCTAGTTAAGGGTACCTTATCTGGCTGCTTGAATAGCACCTTAAGCAGCAAGAAGCCTCCTCTCCCCTAACCCCTTATGCCTCTTAACTCTGTGGCCTTGTGCCATTCAAGCAGCTAGATAGGGTACCCTTAACTGGGAGGGGTATGGGGAGAGGGGCCCCTTATGCTCCTTAACTCTGGGTTGGTGCTTCGGGCTACTTAAGATGCTATTCAAGCAGCCAGATAGGTACCCTTAACTGGGAGGCTGAATGGAATGGGGGGAGGCTCCTGAGCACAACCTTTACATGTGCCAGATTAACCAGGGAGGTATGTTGAGCAGACCTAGAACCTGTGCTGGTTTGTCCGGGGATGTAGGTTTTGAAAGAAGTCAACTGAGCATGGGCACCGGTACCGGTACAATCTGAATTTCTTGTTTTGAAGTATTGTACTGTAATATCACCAATGTTTCCTGAAAAAAATGTCATTTGAGCATTTGTCTGTGGCGGAAGTTAATCCGAGGCCAATAAACCCTTTGATTTTAACATTATATTATTTATATTTCTTACCCGTTTTCTTATGGCTAATTTGTAGATGTTGTAAGTAAACATGGAGCTCGAGCTCAGAATAATGGAATCCATGGATGACATCACAGCTGCCACAATTGCTGACAGGGCTGGATTGAAATGTAAAGATGTGTGTAAGTACTCAGTTCATTGCATCAAAGATCTATCTGTGTGAATCTGTCAGCATTTCGGAGAAAATACCTTTGCCATCTATAAATGTGTTGATATTTTCGAAAGTGGCGGCAGAAATAGATTCTTAAGTAGACTCGTACCAATAATCGCAACTGCTTTTGGCGTCAGATAGTTGATAACTAAAGGCATTAAACTTGCAGCGTCTCCAGCAGATATCGGATCCTGTCCATAATCTGTTGCATTCCAGTCTAAGAAATGGAAAACATAAAAACATAATTCATATAAATAACAGAAAAAACACGAATTAACATTGAATAGCTAGGTCAGGTGCTGCCAGAGCAATGTGGCAGACGTCAAAGAAACTAATGTCCATCGGTTCTTATTTCGATCCATCATGCCATCACAAAAAATTCACCGACAAACTTACGCTTAAGAAGTTTTCAATTGACGTTAATTAGACATTACTTAATATATCTTCAAAACAATTTACTTGTTGATACTCCTACTATGCCCAGCATTATGGGAGGTCCAGCCATGACCAAACTGACGAATCCTCCCGCGATGGAAACTATCTGTGCATGACGGACGCTCTTGGCTGATAACAGACGCATCATGTATGTGTTCCAAGGAATCGCACCGAGAGTCTAAAATCGTGACCAAATTATTACGTTATGATGTAAACTTATTTCTGAATGTCTTGGTGATCAACTCTGAATAATTAAACCGCTCCCTAGCTTGCTGGGAGCGACTTCATTCACCGAGTTGAGATTCGTGTGAAATGATGAAAACAAGAGTGGGACTGAACCCCCCCCCCTATTTTCAGACAAAGTTGGACAGACACCCCCTCCCCGTCCCCATTTTCAAACAAAGTTGGACAGACCCTCCCCTACCCCCCTACCCCCCTACCCCCCACCCCCCCACCCCGTGTGAGGCCAGGAATTTATTAATTGGACCCCATTTGGAACTGAATTAAACTTGAGTGGATACATACCTGAGCAACAACATAGTCAACCCACACAGCCGCGAGATTAGATGGTATACTTCCCAACCAAATGTCCGAAGTGGCTCCGAAGTCGCCAACATTATCATTTGTCATTGCAAAAGGAACACACAATATCTGAAGTTGTGCACAAAATTATGAATCAGTGGTCTTCCTCACTTATTTATTTCAAAACTAATTTTATGTTACAACTTTAAATAGAAGAAAAGTATACCGTACCATTCCGAATGCCACAAGGGACAATTGTATCACATCGGTGTAAGCAACTGATACCATTTTACCGAAACATGTGTAAAGAAGCGCAACAGCTGCAGACACTATAATACTGATGTTGACATCTATGGAGATTATCACACTTAAACTCGTACCTAAAAGCGCAGACATAAAGTCAAGATTTGTATTCCAGTTAACAGACAATAGAATTGCATGCTGCAATTAATGATCAGTTTTCAGGCTCACGACCACATGGTATTTTCGAAGTTCATTTGATGCCTAGTCACTAGTTGTCAGATCGGGCACTGAGACCTTTCCAGACTTTCAGTAATTGTTATATACACTTATTGCAGACTACGAAGTGAACATTTCAGATAGCCTTTTTGAAAATACTGGATAGCAGTTATTCCCATTTTACCTAATTTGTACGAATATTCCAATCTCGTTTAATTTATGCCCAGGCAACTTATAAGATGCAAAACCCACTTTACCTAATGCAATTAAAATAGAAGCTCCCCACATCAGTTCAGCAAATAATTCTCCAAGGAGTAAAATTCCCGTCATAAAATCTCCAAATTTTTCCTGAAGGGGATCAAGAACAGTCAGATACTTCTTCTGTCTCATTGGTTTCGCATAGACCAGACTTCCTGTGTGATGTTAAAGACATTTGTACTCTGCAGAGTAAAGTTTTGATGTTCACAAATAAAATTAGAAATCCTGAACTGATTCACGAAAGTAAATGAGAAGTTAGGTGTGTATTGTTCTTTAACATCATACCAATTGTGAAGGCAATGACAATGGTAACGGGAAAGACAGTCCACGCAATCCCAATGCCCGCTGTTGCAACACCCTCAGTAGTGCCACTCAAGTAACCACCTCCAACACTGGTGGCTGCAAATAAAATTCATTCAATTTTTACCTTTCAGTTTTTGTTGAATAATATCGCTAGACATTGCTCTGGACATTGACTTCAGTCTAGACTAACCTGCCATAGTAAAGGTACCGATTACCAAGCCGAGATTCCTGCCGGCCACCATGGACATCTCGGCCGAATCATCATCACCTTTCAGTCGGAAGAATTTAGATGCAACTATGCCCACAATGACGATGACCAGGTAAAATACAATCACTGTTACAAGTCCTTCTACATTGAGGTCTGCCATGTTCGACTCTGAAATTATTTTTTTGTTCACTTTTATCCAAAAAATCAAGAAAAAGGGGTACACCAACTAGTTACAGTCTTCATACCTACGTTATAATAGTCTCAATTACGACCCTGTCTCAGATACGATCCGTTGCAACTGAGACTGAGCTCAATTACGATAAGAGCGCAACTGAACCCAGGCTCAATTACGACCCCTGGAGCCAGTTTCACAGAAGTGCTGATTTTAAGTCTGATACTAGCTTAGAATCGGACTTAGCTAAGACCATGAAAAATTCCAGTTTCTCCAAGGTCTAA
>JBCAUI010002184.1:0-10366 GCA_038406195.1 Haplosyllis anthogorgicola
GACATCATAGACTTACGCAATAGGATATGATGCATTTCCATAAAGTAATAACCATCGTAATGCATCATAGACCTACGCAACAGGATATGATGCATTTCCATGAATTATACAACATTATCGTCAGTTTTTCTGAATTATTGAATAATACCAAAACATCATCAAAAGGTTGTTCTTCCACGAGTCTTCATACACTGCGAGAAATTGTTCACAAAATTAAATAAATTTCCAGGGAAGATACTGAAACCCCCTAAAATCTATGTAATTTTTCACACCTATTAGGCATTGCCTCAAATAAAACAAAATGTTTCGGGTCAGTTTTTATTATTTATGTTCTTTGCTGAACGATTCTTACCAAATTAGGGATTTGTCTTTATGAATTATGTCATTTGCAGTCTACCTATGCTTACCTGTTCTCAGTGTTCTGATTCCCTGCGTTCTGCACCATAGATTCAAAATGATGCACAAAAGAGTGTCATACAAAAGTAGATAGCTACTGTAACAATACACTTCATAAACTTAAAGCCTTTTTCAATCAGATCCATTTAACAACATGAATAAACAAAGTGAGCAGATGTATTTTGTCTTAGTTAGGACAAGAGTACTTTAATACAACAGCATATTGTTCTGAAATGTTCCAAAATTAATTTGCATTTAAAAGGCTTATTCCACGGTAAGTGTCACGCTGAAAAGGCCTTCTTTGTTGCCGTTATAATTATTGTGCATTTTACACAAGGTGAACGTAAGCTGTGCCAAAACTATTATGTGTTTAGTAATTTTGTATTTACTATGTTTTGTGATTATTATCCTTGCTTATGTCATTCTTGATATTCTTTTATATTTTATATTTAACTGTACATAATACATAATACATTTTATTTGGGTTCATGACAGGAAACTGGAGCCATAAAAATGTACGTTGTTCCTGGCATCGCAAGAAATTTCTATTATATCTAACCGGAGTTACGAACAGCTCCTGAAATTGATTCCATTTTATGATAATTAAATTTCATGCTTTGTATTACACTGGAACAAACATCCCTGTTGTTCCAAATACAAAAAGGCATGTACAAACATTTGATACGCTGTGGATGCTCGGCATGGAGCTGACTGCATCAGTGACTGTGCACTCAACCTAGGCTTAAAATATTCAAGAATTGTTTACTGTTTAGAGCATTGGCGATGAAACCCTTGGGCAGAGAGTCGTCCCAAGTCCAAAAAGAGGGTGCTTCGAAAGGCCAAGGATCGGCGGTCTTTTTACCCCAAAACAGGTCTGGGAGGTGGAGCTATAGCTCCTGCAATTTCTATGGAGAATAAAAGAGAGGCAAAAGGGAATTCCATGCCCTTTTGATCTGCTATTGCTCAAAAGTGAGGGGAATTTCATTCTTTCATGTACATTTTTATTGAGAAAGATGTATTTTGTCAAAATGATGAATTGATAGGATTTGTCCCTTCTGTTGGTTCTGTCTCACCTAATAAATAAAGTAATTTACTACCTTTTGCTTGAGGTTTTTTATTATGAGAATTGGGTGTTTTTGCATCAGAAGACAAAACATACATTGGATTTATGGTCCGTCAGGTGCTGCACCCTCACGCCCAAAAAGAAAACTACATTAACTCACTATAGGAGAAGTCCAATGTGTCATCACATTCATCACTTGTGATGGAAGGATGACGCTATTCCTAAAACATTAGTTGTGTTGCAATGTGTTCTCTTGACAGATATTGTACTGTTGCCAAATTAAATGAATTTCAGGAGCTGAGAACACAATTTTATTGCACAATTTATACCTAATACAATGTTGTCACTCTACTGGTAAAGATGGATACCCCGCATGATTGTCAATCACAGACCTTTTGTCAAGCTAAGCTTATAAACGTGAAAACGGCAGATTACAAATTGATGTTGAGGGATTTTTATGATTACATTGGATCAACAAGTTAGCATATAATGGATACAAGTTTCCTGCACAAATTTCAGGGTAAAAGATCAAATGAATATTTTGAAGGGAATTTAAAAGCTGTGCAGCTTATCTCTTGTAATAGTGCAACAATGGGATTACAACTAATTAGTAAACTCAATGTGAAATCGATTTTTGATTAACGTGGTTACTGAAATTTGATGAGAAGTATATCTAACAGAAAGTTGTACGTTTTCATCAAATTTAGGTAATCATATAATCAAAAAAGCAATCCTATACGGAGTTTACTATGTAATCTAATTAGTAAAGTGAATTTCTAAGAAACCTGAACGTTTATTTGGACACAAACACATCAAAAATATTGGATACCATTTACCATAAGTATGTAGAGCAAATGTGCCACTTGTGTACTGTGTGTACCGTTTATTCTAACTTCCTTTAAGTTATGACAGTTTTTAAATCGGGATCCTTATTTCACATTTCTAAGTCGCATTGACTAAATATGGTAGATTTATCTTGTTTTCCCTGAAGAGCTCAAATATAACGTTCCTTGTTGAATGATAATGAATCTCTTAGTGCTAAGGGTGTTGTGTATTTTTATCGCCATTTCCCCTCACATAATCCTGCCATAGATAAGAGCCCCTGAAGCCTCACATTGTACAGCTGTTCATAGATATTGTCATCAAGTGTCCCCTTTTTGTGTAGAAGGCAGGACAATTCTCAGTGGTGCATTTCCACAGATTTACCTCAAAATGAGAAACTGTTACCAGCAGTTGTTTCTTATTCGAAACATTACCTGTAAATCAGCTTGATTCCCAGTGGTAAAACATTTATTTCTCTATTAGATCCATTTTCCATGCATGGAACAATAAAAAGCAGTTCTTTCTGTATTGATTTGTGTGTTATCGGCAAGATTAATAGTTTGAATCCTATTCTGAATTAATACACCAGAATAAAAAGTTATTAATTAATTACAACTATACTCTGTCAGTGTCATCTTCAACGTTTTCTTTCGTCTTTATTTTAATTTAATTTAAACCAAACTTATGTAACTCATGCTATTTTTGTATTAATTTATACCAGCAATATAAGGAATCAGCAAATCATTTCTAGTGTAAACATCAACTCCCGAAATGAATTTCATTTTGCGTCAATGAAATTCCATGCTGTGTCTTTGACTCGGACAAAAGGACCTATTATGGCTAGAACTAGCCATTTCATCATCTGCATGATGTTTTTGGATCGTACAAATTCTATGCTACTCAGTACACAGAGATCGTTTCATTTTGGAGAAGACGAGAACGAAGGAGAGAACAAACGAATTTTACGCTGTGCTTTTGATGCGCTATTGTTAAACTTCTGATACGAATTCCGTGAACTGGTTCAAAATTTATTTCGTAACCAAAGTAAAGTAACCACAGCAAAGCAATGTGAAATGTAATAATTTTTTTGTTTGTGTACTTTAAATAACTATGATAGCTTATAAAATGTAAGGATAATGGATTGTTTGTATTTTAATTGTTTTAAGTTGACTTTTAATTTGGTTTAGAATAATTTGAATTAAATTAAGGTGAAAATTTTGGTCTCATTTTTCTAAAGAGACGCTTCAAATTAAGCCTTAAATGATTCAGTTCAGTTTGAATTGATTTAGAGTAAACCGTACTAGTGTAGTGGGAATAATTATAGCGTAAAACGTATGCTGGAGAGGTGGCAACAACATTCCAGTGAAACAATTCAACACTTATTCGATTGCTAATGCAGGCGGTAACGCACTTTGAATACAACAATGTTGTTTTTTACTTCTGTGCTTTACAGCGCTCTTAAACTTAAAATTCTAATGTCGTTTCCTACATAATTTAGGATGACTTGTGGACATTTTTATTCCGGGGAATTCTATTTAAAGGCTGCTCTTACAATTCAGTGTTGTTAATGTCCTTTTGTACTATTTTGAATGAGATCCAACAGATACAGCTCATGCGACTCTTATTTAAAAGGTGGCATGCGTTAATGTAAGTGTCGCAACAGAAGTTCCTTAAAGACAAAGGAACATACGGTTTATTGGAAACGAGCTACAAGAATCGTCTCTAGGTTACAACACCATATATACAGTTTTGAAACTTAAATTTAAACGTGAAATGACATGTTTTTCAAACCGAATAATAATGGAAAAATGTTTGCGTCAAGGTTAACGTAGAATAGAATAGAAATAAGAATTTGAACGTTACTTTTGCTATAGAAACATTTAAAACGAAATCTGATTGAAAGTTTAACACTCTATGTTGTTAACGTATTGTAGGACCTTGAATAGATATCCGGATATATGGATAACAATTTATGTTTTTAATCACTCAGATTTTATCATAAAAGCTGGGAAGGGAGGCCTGACAAAATCACATTCAAATTCAAATTCAAGAAATCATACTAATAACAATTTTAAGCATCGAAATCTGTCACGTGGGTGACGGGGGGGGGGTCAGTCTGCACGATGACCTGCCAGCCAATGAGATGGTCTCCTCACTCCCAGACATAAATTATGTTAATGAGCCAAATTTGGGGGAGGGGTCTGTCTGGAGGATGACCTTTGTGCACTCACCTCACCTGAGTTCCATCCTGGGGGGGGGGTCTGTCTGGGGATGACTTTTGTGCACTCACCTTACCTGAGGTCCATCTTGGTGGGGGGGGGGAAGGGGGAAATCTGTCTGCTGAACAAGCCTAAACATGTTCTGGCAGAGGTGCAGAAGTGGGATATGGAGAATTTATTGTAGGCATTTCAATTTTAAGCAAGGACATAGGAAGTTGAGGGTCCTTATACATGCATTGGGCTATACCAGCTATGTCTAAGGTTGGGCTGCCTTACCAGCCACCTATCCTATGCTGGGGGGGGGGGTTCTGTCTGATTTTGTGCAGCTTTGTTCATCCTTCAGCTGGCTCAAACTAAAAATCTTTATGTTTCAAGTCAACTTTGTAAAATATGAACATATACTTTTGAAACTTGCTGTAGGGGAAAACTAGGACATAAGGAACAGTGCTGCATAGGTGCTGTTCTGCTATGATGCTTTTTTACCCCATTTTGGACTACTTTTCCCCAAAACCTTGATATCTCAAAAACAGCTTATAGTAGAGATTCGAAACCACCGCCAAAAGATTTGGCACACCCTTAAACCTATAAAATTCCTAAAATTCTGAGTATTATGGGATAGAAAATTAGAAAATGTTTATTTTGACTGTGAAAAAGTGTCTAAAAAGGCTTGAAGGTCTGAAAAGGTGGTGATTTTGAGTCTTTATGATTAGTGGTTCCTGAGTTATCTCAGTTTTTGGGGAAAAAGTGGTTCAAAATGGGGTAAAAATGTATTGTAATGCTTGAAAGTCCTGGCATATAGGTTCTTTGGGTGTGTCAAATCCAATGCTGGTGGAAATTTTTTTTACATTCAGCAGTGAAATTTTTCCAAAATGCATTACAAAACATTGGTCAAATTCTTTCAGGAGGTATGGAGGGAGGGGGAGTTTAGAGGGGAGTTCCAAATTTGATGTCTGTTTTGTCAAATTCTCAATATTAAGGGGAGAAATGAAAACTATCTCCAATACTATTGAGAGTACAGACTTTTAACATGCACCATTGTGATCGGCTCATCAAAATGCATTTAAACACAGATTCTGGCAATATCAAGTCTGTTTGTCTGGATGAAAAATCAATTACAATGCATTTTTACCCCCTTTTGGACCACTTTTTCCCAAAAAACTACAATATCTCAGGAACTGCTTATCATAGGAACTTGAAACCACTGCCAAAAGATTCGGCATGCCCCAAAACCTATTGCAGGGATTTTCAAGCCTTTTCGGGCACTTTTTCACAGTCAAAACCAACATTTTTAGATTTTCTATCCCATAATACTCAGAATTTCACATTTTCTTAATTTTGACAGGGAAAAATGCATCAAAATGACTTGAAAATCCACACAAAAAGGTTTTGGGGTGTGCTGATAGGTAAAATGTGGTCCAAAACTGGGTAAAAATGTAGAAAATGTTGCTTTTGACAGGGAAAAGTGCCCAAAAAGGCTTGAAAATCCTTGATATAGGTTTTGGGGTGTGTCAAACCTTTTGGCAGTGTTTTGAGTCTCTACAATAAGTGGTTTCTGCGATATCAAGGTTTTGGGGGAAAGTGGTTCAAAATGGTGTGAAAATACTTCGTAGGAGAATGGCACCTATGTGTCTATGTTCATATTTTACAAAGTTAAGTTGGTAGTGATGGAAAACATATGGAAACTCAGCTTCAGGCAGCTTTAAGCAGACAGATCCCCCCACCCCCAAATTGAGAGGTCATCCAGTGCAAAGTGCAGATCCACCCCCTCCTTTTCCACCTTATCCTTATCTTGGCATTTTCAAGGTGTCCAGGAGATTAAGCTTTTAGCCAAAACATGTCATGTTAATTCATCTATGTTGGTTTTTAGCCAAAAGGTGTCACTTTAAATTCAAGTATGTTGCTTTTTTAGCAAAAATCCATCACTTTAACTTTGTGTATGTTGCTTTTTGCCAAAACGTATCACTTTAAATCCAAGTATGCTGCTTTTTACCCAAAATGTATCACTTCAAATCCAACTATCTGCTGTTTTGACCTGAATGTGCCACCTTAAATCCAACTATGTGCTGTTTTGACCCAAAGGCATCACTTCAAATCCAACTATCTGCCATTTTGACCCAAAATACATCACCTCAAATTTAACTATGTGCTGTTTTGACCCAAACATGTCACTCCAATTCCAACTATGTGCAGTTTTGACCCAAACGCATCACTTCCAATCCAACTATCTTCCATTTTGACCGAAGTGCGTCACTTCAAATCCAACTATGGGCCATTTTGAGCCAAATGCATCACTTCAAATCCAACTATGTGCTTTTTTGACCCAAACATGTCACTTCAAATCCAACTATCTGCCATCTTGACCAAAATGCATTACTTCAAATCCAACTATGGGCTGTTTTGACCCAAACATGTCACTTCAAATCCAACTATGGGCAGTTTTGACCCAAATGTGTTACTTCAAATCCAACTATGTGCAGTTTTTGTCCCAAATGTGTCACTTCAAATCCAACTATCTGCCATTTTAACCCAAATGCATCACTTCAAATCTAACTATGGGCCATTTTGACCCAAATGCATCACTTCATATCCAACTATCTGCTGCTTTGACTCAAACTATGTACATTTGTCACTGGCTAAAACAGAAAATGTTGATTTTGACTGTGAAAAATTGCCCAAAAAGGCTTGAAAGTCCCTCAATTAGGTTTTGGGGTGTGCTGAATCCAATGGTGGTGGTTTCAAGTCTCTATGATTAGCAGTTACTAAAATATTATTTTTTCTTTTTCTTGATTTTTTGCTTGAAAATGTCATCATAGAGTTCTGAAACTTAGTAGGGGAATAGATTAGGATCCAAGGAGCAATGCAGCAAAGGCCCTGTTCAATTATTATTAGTTATTCCCCCAGAGCAGATGCTGGCATGCCATAACCATGCGAAGCACGGGTTCCACCTAGTTCTTATAAATTTCGGAGCGTACAGAACAAAAGACAAAACACAAGAGTTCCATGCTGTGCCTTTGATATGCTATTGTTCCGAAACTGAATAGAATTTCATGATTTGCAGGGCTCGTTTTATTGCATGCGCGTGAATGTGTGACCATGCGGCGTGTGAAGGTGTGACAGTACTAGTACTAGTAATTTAATTAAATGGATAACTGAAAAAGCAATACTATAATGTCATTATTGTTCAGTAATTTCAGTAAGTGAGTCCAAATCTTTATCTGCTCCACGACAGTCTTTGTTTATACAACATCCTCATTTTCTTTGTGATTTTGCAACTCAATGGGTTGGTGAGAGTAATTAATGGTTATACTGATCAGCTTCTCAAGCAGGCATTCTTTGTTTTCTCTAAAGGGTCCCATCTATTAACACAACCAAAAGAGATGGTGATAAATGGTAATTAGTAATTAACTCCTAAATAAGCTATACATTGCGTGAATAGATTTACTAATTTGTCTAACGGTCTAATTGGATTATTAACTAAGATGTCACGTTTTTTTTATATCGTGTGTTTGATTTTGAAAACATAAGTTGGTATTTGGAAATATGTCTTCACATCTTTACTGCCTTGAATATTCCGGTTAAGAATACATTTGAGAACATTAACTGGCATAAAAAAGTATGCGTGATAAACAAAAGAAATCTGTTATCACCCCTTCTGAAAATATCTTTGATATCAGCTGGCAGGCAACGAAATTGTGATACGGTCACTTAAACTTGGAATAATTAATGTTGTGCTTTTAACACAAACACCTCCACAACGTAAACATTCATTTTCAACAATATGATTCCCTCCTTTGTATCACTTCAGAGACTGAAAATCTTAACAGTTCAGTACACGGAATTCGTATCAGTTTGGGAACAATGGCGCATCAAAAGTGCAGCGTGAAATTCTTATGTCCTCTCTTTTGTCCTAGACGTTTCGAAACTGATACAAATTCCGTGTACTGTTGGAACAATATATCTTCATGTTGTACAACAGAGTGGGACTCATTTGTTCTGAAACGTCAGGTCATTAAATTACTATTAAAAGTTTAACGTCCCGCGACAATAGAATTTCAATTGAATTGGGTTATTGAAAATGTATTGAGATAAAATTGATAGATATTTCATGATCTGCCTCAAAATACTAGAAATGTTAGCAGCGAAAGACAAAAAACTACTGTGAAACCCGTTTTATGTTAGAAATTATCTCGTGTAAATTGATATTTAATCGTGGGCCTGAATTTCAAAATATTAGAAAACTATTGTTTGTGACACGAATCCAGGAAGGATTAGTTTTTTCATCATTGTTATTTAATTAACAGTTCATACAATGGTTTTTACATTTCATATTATATCCTAAAATTATTTTTTTGCATTTTCATGACGGTTTCCTTTTTATTCTACAATGCATATGCCAAGAAACGTGATGACTTCCTTTTACACTTTTACCGTTACGGTGCTAAGGAAGTCTTTTGCTGGTTGACGGTTGGGATTTACGTCGGTTTGCTTGGCTCTTTAATGTGAGTCTATTGATCGCAAATGTTGTTAAATTACTCTATGCTTTACTTTGCATTTAAAGGGGAGTAAGGTACAACAAGAGTGTCCAGTGAAATGCCATTGAATGCAATGTCCTTTTATTGCTTGCTTCCTCAAGTTACAGTTGCATGTGTAAATCATTCAAGTTCACAAAATATTCTAAGTTCAAATAAATACAATCAAGTTTCATCAATCAAACAAAGTAGCAAAATCTGAATGAGTAAGAAAATCTGAACGTATGTACAAGTAAATCTGAATGTATGAAAGCCTTGTTACACTGGCTTTTTTATGGGGATTAACTGATTTGTATTGGGATTTACTATTGGTTGTGGCCTAAAGCTTGACCATCTCAGGCAAGCTGAGCTGCTATTGGTAGAGCTAAGGTGCATGCTGTACTGCACACACTACTAGTGCTGACACATAGTAGGGATAGATAACTGATACCCCGAGAGCTGATGGCTCCGGTGGCGGATCTATTCCAAAGTAACACTGATAAACCGAACGTACATTTATTACGATAAATGGGACTGTTCAAACGTTTGCATTGAAATGCTGTTGTTCATCATTCTCTAAAGTATCTTACACGTGTAATGTTACATAAAAGTGAAATTTATTTCATTTGAATTTCATTTGTGGCTTATCTCTATGACATTCTGGGAGACGCAATGTAAAGCTGAATATAAAACTGTTTGGATAATCAAGATTTTTCTTAATTTGTTCTTAGAGAGAATTAGGCTAATTAGCTTAATCTTAGATAACAAATTGAGTTAAGAAAAACTATAGTGTACACATTTTCTTTTCTGAAACCTGTCCATTTTACGATGTGGGTTGAGACATTAGTTTTCTTAATTCAACTCGTTGTTTAGTATAGGTTAATTAGACTTATTCTCTTAGAACAAATTAAGAAAAGCATCTAATGACACAGATGATTTCAGTTGTCAGCATTCCGGACCGAACGTAAAGTACAATGAAATAACGTTAACATTCTGTAAATTTTATGTTTAAGGAATGATTTGTTGAACTGAGATTAAATTAATTGGTCAAAGATTTGCTAAATTTCCAGTGCCCAATCTTGCCTGTTATCTTTCGATACTTCATGCCGAAATCTATATTGGTGAGGCTTCAAAACGATTGGGATCACCACAACGACATGATTTAACTGTGATTTGGACTCCGAAGTCCTCACGAGTTGATCTACCTGCTTCTGAAAATGATATTTTCTGTTACCGCGCGTTACCTTTTCTCTTAGAATCGATCGATTTGTCCTTTTTAACGTTGCAATGGCCTTGACTTTGATTGAGGTCAAAGTGAAGGTCACCATTAATAATTACAATAGGAATGGATTTGTTTC
>JBCAUI010002195.1:0-10364 GCA_038406195.1 Haplosyllis anthogorgicola
TTTAGCTGAAACATTTTTGTAGATTAGATATAACAGTGCAAATGGGAATACTCTCATAAGTTTAACTTAAGCAGGTTGTCTTCAGGCACCATTAAAGCATTTGCAGTCCGAGACAGCACTCTTTTTTTGGCAAAAGTTGGACTACAATGATTGCTAACATAGTTAGACTTGAGTCAGCTGTGTCCTATGGTTTTCAGTGTTCATTGGAGTGTTTTCAGACACCGTCCCGTAAGCACCGTGGTTATTAAAGCGTATTGAGCGTCTGTAATCGTCCTTCTTTTGACACCTAAAACAGGGTACACATCCAAGAACCCTTTTAAAAGCATGCCTGAATTCCGAATTGAAAATACTGTAAATGACTGGATTAAGTGTTGAATTAAAGTAGCCAAGCCATGTAAAGATGGTAAACACCATTACTGGTATACACGAGGGACAAAATGCACCTATAATGTTAATTGTGAAAAACGGTGTCCAACAGAAGAGAAAGACACCCATGATGATCCCAAGGGTGATGGCTGCTTTGTGGTCGGATATCTTTGACTGGGACGTTCCAACCTTATGAGGCTGGTTGTCTGGAGAGTGGTTCAGAGTGGGCACTTGCATGCGCTTAATGCTTGCCATTTGTCTCCTGGCATACACGTAGAGCTGTACATAGATTGAAATCATGACAAGGCATGGTAGATAGAAGCTTATCATTGATGAAATAACTGCATATATAGGATTGAGCTCCATTATACAAAGGTAATGCTCTTGGACCTCTTCTACTGACCTTCCACTCCCCCCTTGATGCAAAAACACACCACTTCCTTCTACTGTTGCAGCCGCAGAAGCACCTCCTCCGTCCACTCCTGTTGCTGTGATCGAAGAGTCAATGATTTCGTAATAGGATTCTGATGCGGATTCATTAAGAGTGGAGATCATGTAAGTGTGATTGCTTACTTCTGTGTCCAAACCCCACTTGTGCCATCCAAGCTGTATTGGTACAAATGATATCAAACCAGAAAGAAGCCATATCAAAAATATTGCCAGGCAAGTCCTAAATGGGGTCACCCATGAGTCATATTGGAAGGGATTTCTGATATGAACGTACCTATCCAGGCTTATGGCACACAAATTTAAGATGGAAGCAGTCGAGCACATTATATCAAAACATATCCATACAGAGCAGAAGTTTACGTCAAATATCCAGTGTCCTACGATATCATTAGCCACAGCAAATGACATGACCAGAATTGCAACAAGCATGTCCGCGACAGCCAATGAAATGATGAAAAAGTTGGAAGTTTTGCGTAGGTTTCTGTCGGTTAGTACAGCAACACATACTAACAAGTTTCCGGCAACGGAGAAAAATATGATAAATCCCAGGAACACAACAATTATGATGGTTTCAACCAGCGTATACTTAGACGATATTTGGTTCCCATCTAATCCACTGTTCGTGTGATAATCTATTGTGTGCGAGGATAATCCGTTATTGTAAGTACTTCCATTAGTTAATCCATGGTAATCCAAAACAATTGATGAATCACCTGCCATGGCAGCTAAACCTTATCCGGTCGCTGATAGCAGGGTTGGTGGCCAATATGAACCACACGAGTAAATGTCCAGATTCTGGATAAAGTTGAGGTGATTAGCAATTGATAGAGCCAGGTGAGCAGCTGGCCTGGATGAACCGAATAGTATTCAACTGTTAAAAAATCACTGCAGTGTTATGTCCATGACAATCATTCTAAGGTAGAATCTGTGAAAGGGATCATAATGTATAATCATACGTACATTCTCGTTACATCATGCTAACTCTCTTTCCCAAATAACATCGTGTCACACCGAGGCCTCCCACAATCCTGGAATCAACAATGTTTATTGTAACCAGAGGAACTTTGATAAAAGCTACTGTACGCTTCTGGTACTTTCTACGTCTTCCTTTTTCATTATTGTGGGAACGTAAAGCCGCCCATCAATCATAACTGAGGTTCCAACTAGACTATCTCTATACATCACTGTTAACTGTTCACCTAACTTGAACCTTAATCCTTAAAATATTAACTGTTTTCCAAACAGAGTGATTTCTTTTGCATCAATGAGAAATACAAATCAAGTTTACTTCAGTGAACTGGTCAGTTGAGTGTGTTAGTTTTTGTAATCTTGTGTTCACAATGTATGTTAGTTAAGTTCAATTTTAAAATTGTACTTCAAAATATCCTTCCTCCTCTGTGCATTTGAAAACTGAACTCCCGGCACTTTTTTTTTAAAGACACTGTTGGATGCGAAAGTGCTACACCGCAGTCCTAAAATAGCCTTACGAACACTCCTAAGCGGTGCATTTTGGTAATTTCCGCATACAGTGTGGGCTCCTCCTTTGACAAACTAGTCACAACTAACCACAAGCATATGGCTGATACTTGTCGTTGCTCCTTGAGAAAATTAGCCTTTTCATATCATCTTCAACAACTCCGTTGAAATACTTTCTCCGCCTGTGTTCTCATGCTATAACACAAAAGGAAATAACGCATGCTTCCTGTGTGGATATTGTGTGATAATTAAGACTTATTAATCATGTCGTACTCCTCCAGACTTAGCTTTATGTTCATATAGCAAAGCACGTGGGATACTAAATAAGATACAGAGTATATTACACACGTTTCCCATCAAACGAGAACTTTTTCTCTGTCATATTTGGTGGTCGTTGTGCCTCGGTGTGGCTGCAGAGGATTCCTATATATTTTTAGCTTTTGTCAAGTAACTGGTTCATACACAGTTTTGCTGCGAGGTTGTTCAGCTGTGGCTGGTGTCCAACACACGTCCAGATCTCCGCACAGTGGTTTAGTTGAACTCTCAGACTGAATCACAACAGTAATTATGTTACTGGAATTTTAATGAGTTACCTTATCCTTAACAGATTGAATCAAAGATCCAGTAACACAAGGAATTTATTGTGTAAATTTCCTGTATGAAAGTTATTTGGTTCCTCTTCGGAGAAAACAGTGATTAATAAATCAAATATTATTCACCACTCGTTCATTGAAGTGGTACGTGTATTATTCTTGTGGTTGGAGAGCTAATTGTCGTCCTACATAACATACATCGTATTGTACATTGCACTTATTTACCACAGTCTGTCAAGCACGCATTCCATGTTTAAATATCTTCAACCCAGCAGCAAGTATCGTCACATTTATCATTACTCTATGTAGCTCTTGTGTTTTGCCAGTCTTGTTCAGATCAGGGTTTTGTATGTTGTGGATAATTTTATTTGAATTTGTGGGTTAAAGAAATTCGTGCCAACCTACAATTTAACATTATCACACAATATGCTTTGTTATATCATTGCATGGCACATAAAACGATGTTGCCTTTAAACGTTGACGTATTTCCCCTTAACAAAACTTTTTAATTTTCCGCTGTATTGAACATGAGTGGTAAAAGTACATTTGAGTTACAGACCCTTAAAGGTATCATCACTACACAATGTCATACCATAGATTCTTCTAGGAACAGCTTATTGTGATGCATTCATCAATATATTATGGACACAAAATAAGGCATTTTACCACAGCTCTTCCACTTCGACTAATCATTTTATCCTCACAATAAGACTCCAAGGGAACATTGTATTATATGTCACGTAATGACTTTTCATATCAAACTGTTGGATCAAAGTATCCTTATAAGATTTTCTCAATAATCGTGTTAAAGTCTCCCGTGGTGAATTCCATTTACTTCACAGTCTGCTCTCTTCTTTATGGTCTTAAGTTTCTATCTGAAAGTAAAATTTAACGGATTATATTATTGTTCTTTTTCAATTAAGTCTTTATTTTAAAAGGCTTACAAATAAACATGAGGACTCAATATAAATGAAGCACGAACTGAAAAAATGGAACCAATAAAACAATAAAAAATTAAATGATCAATGACTATTTAACAAACATTTTATTAAAAGTAAATGAAATATTTCGATGTTAGAAGTCTGAAAGTTTCGTTTCCTTTTATTTGTTTCTCGTTTTGTCGTCTGAGAGACGTGTGCTTACAAAGACTGTTTTGATTATTTTGTCACAACATCAGCTGCACTAACTTTCTCAGACCAAAAACAACGTCCTAGAAAATTCAGCATATTAAAGTACAAATTTAAATGGATAGATTGCATAATCTATTTGTAAGCTTTATTTCATGATGATATCTTAAGTACATAATGTACTACACGAAACGAACCATAAGGAAATAAAGGTGGTAATACAGCACACAAGAGATAACTTTCTTGTCAATAGGCAAGTTTTTCCAAGCAAACGAAAATCAGTTGGAATGGTATTACCAAAACCGAACTTCTATATCAATACAAACAGACCACTTAATGAATTAGTATTAATGTATGGTGACAAAGATCCACTTGAAACGAAGCCAGGAGACTAAACGTAACTAACAGAATGTAGTGATACTTCCACAGAAAAGCTCATTCACATATTTCTACGCGTTCCATTACTATAAATGCATTTGGAATCTAATGAACCGTTTATTAACTATTTAACATCCTCTTCAAAAATGCTTTCAGCAGACCATGTTGAAAAGTGGAGACCATATTGTAGGAACCAAAAGGTTTAATTTGGTAAACAATCGATAAAAAGCAAAGAAATCCTCGTCATTACGCTGGATCCAACTGGTAATTGCATTTTGAAGTATTTGTTTACTAATCTAATTAATGTAATTGACCTAGTTTATATCGTAGGTATACATAGTGTGTTTCTTTTGCCGGCAAATTTGGGATACTTTGTATGCATAAGTAATTTGAACATGAGTAAACAACGTGTAATTCGCTCATTAACTTGGATTATTACGCAATGATGGCTGAGCTGAACAACGAGACAACCCTAAAGAAACTTTCGACATTTTCGTTAACGTTTGGAATAAACCGATACTTTGAAATACAAGAGTCATGAAAATATGTAACAAATTTGGTTCTTCTTTCGGCCGTTTGAGAGACAATTAGATCGCTATATTAAAGAGATGAGCTCAGTTTAATATAAGTCTATCACGATTTTGAACACGAAACTATTGACAATTTTTCAATAGAAATTTATGGCTAACGTCAGTTTGATTTATCTTCATTTATACTGGACACTTAGCTTGAAAGAAAAGAAAGAGAATTGGCTTCTTTTCTGCATATAGTTATTTGTAAGTTCAAGTATCTCTTAATAACAGAATATTCGAAAAATAAATACTACAACATCAAATGTACGGTTCTATTTGAGTTTTAATGGGCCAAATTTACATAAATATTGAGTTCTCCGACTGCAGTTTCAATTACAAATTTTCTTCAGGGAGGGTTACTATGCGTAGTCAGGGTACAGTTTCATGATATATAGTCTCTGTAGGTGTACAAAGTTGGTTAACAGAATGTTAACACCAAGTGTTAATAGAGTGACATTTAGAGGGTCCGGGTCAAAATTTCAGGCTGTAACTTTCAGGTAAATGTACATACATGGTAAAAAATATATCTACCAAACTTGTCTGATGATTAAAGCTATTTAGTTAAACTTGAATTAGATGCCTTAATTAGACCTACCATCTATACCCGTTTCACTCGCCAATGCGATGTATTCTCTCATGAAAATTCATTTGAAATTAGGTACATGGTAAAGGAACGTCAGTGAGGATCGCTTGCCTGTGGTCTATAATCAAAAAGATTGACTGACTGATTTGGAAAGAACATGCAATCGCCAGTTTATTGTCAATGCACACTTTGTATTATGTTAAAACCTATTGTCATCTATAAAAACGTTCTTTAATAATGTGTATCTCAACTTCAAAATTATTAATTAGATCGAGTTTCAGTTCATAGGTTTTTTAAAAACTGGAACCATTTTCTGTATTATTATTAATTAACATCTTAACGCATTTACGACAGTAGCTCACAATAATTGTGTAACTTAGGTATTTTGGTTTTGACATGTTGTACAAAACGTGTTCAAAAGTTCAACTCTGTTTTCAAATTCTGGAGATGGATCTCTTGATTTAATTACGAGGATCAATTTACCCGATCATCAAGTCCCTTTTCCATCCTGAAAAAAACCCCCATAATACGTTTGTTATGAGGAGCTAATTCCTTTTCGCAATGATCTCAACTCAAGCACTTGTCCCGTGCAATGAAGAAAAATGTCAGCTCTGAAGTTACCGGACAAAAGCCGATAACTGCTGCACAGGAAGCGACTACTCTTTTAGATTTTCTTACATTCACTTTATACAACTTCCGGGTCCAAATATGGAACAGTTCAAAAGCTATTTCACGTCATAAAAAGCAAAGGTTCAGCTGTTCTGTACAAACCTACATTCCTGTGTGTGAGCAAGACGTATTTCAGTGTGCCGAGTAGAAAATATATGATACATTTATCTGCAAGTATTATGTGAAATATATCTAATTTACTTTAGATTCAAATCAAAATTAAAAGATTCTGTGCTTCAGTCAATTGATAAAATATGTACATACATGCATGCGTTCATCCTCTACGTCGATACATGATTAAATCTTCCAGGCAACAATGCATTTCACACTAGGACTAATTGATTTCACAAATTTTGAAAGAACATCCTCAATAATTGATCAATAAATTCATGAATTTGCATACAATTGACACAAGTATTTCCTTAGTCACGTAAACTATTTCAGATTCTGTAAATAAAAGAAATAATTGTTGATCAGGAGAGAACAATGGATTGTATCAAGGATGTTTTAATATGGTAAATAAATGTTAAATTGGTACGGAAAAAATTAGTTTGAACAAATTTTCCACATTGTTCAAACTTAGTAACAATGGTGAATAACTCAAGTAAAGTGTGTCACTTCCTCTGCAGTGTATGGAACCACTCCTTGTAACCAAAAGGAGTGACAAAAGATTTGACACTTTAGTCTAGAAGTGTTTATTGGTGACATTCGTTTAAACTATTCTTACCTTATGATATGTGTTTTGATTTGAATAAAATCAGAAAACTTAGTTGTTCACCGCTTACATATCAAATGTGATGTACGAAATGTCTTAAAGGACGTAGGTATTCGATACATGGCTCTGTTCTCCACTTTTTACTTTCCCTTCAGGCTTCAACGGTTCCTGGATCGGCACAAATTCACGACTTCGCACGCGGCCTGCGACCAACCTCTCACTTGGCACCGATAACTTTGTCCACAGCGACACTATTTTACTACGGCCTTTCGCAGTTGAGACACAGGAGATACATAAAAAGCTTATCAAGTAAAAGAAAGCGAAACCAACCTGTTTTTCCGTAGATCCATTAGTAGAATCAAACGATTGCGTTTCAGTGTGACGACATTATATAAATCAAAGCCTAGAACATGAGGTTTGTTAGGCACTCGTATAACGTGCATAAACAGTGAACTTTTGAGGCAATACAAATGTTGGACCCCATACCAAGCATCAATCGTAAAACTGAGACTCAGTTTTATAGATCAAATAAACAGCAAAAAAAATTAGGTCTCAAGTTTGTAATATGACGGTACAAGCTGCTTTGATTATAGGTAAAAACTGCCAATCCATCAAGGAGAAGAAGATTTATGCTGAATACAATCAATAGTTATATTTAACTGCCACTTAGTAAGGCAGACCTCTTATCTGACTTGTCAGGGCTGCGCAATCAAAATACAGAAAAAATTCTTAAAGTTGAGCCGCTTCAAGTATTTCGACCAAATACAAAATACATTCAGTGAGATCCTCATTGGACGAACTCCTCATTTCTAAAGGGAAAAAGTCCTTGGATTACAATAGGTACAATAATGTAATTCGAGATTGATGATTAGAAAATTGTACGTGCATGATAGTATTTCGCCCAATGTCATTGACACTGTGCACAGCTGTACCTTCGAATTTTAATCAATTGCATGATAATTACTGGCTCTTAAGTGCATGACTACGCAGTGTTTGAAGTACCTTCTTAAAGGCACCTCTGGAAGATTCTACATCGTGCTGCGTGTACGCTTACACTGTACTGTTCCATTTTGACTGTTGATCTTCAGTCTTGTCGAATACTACTCGGCGTTTCGTTTATTCATGAAGAAGGGCCACGCAGGTGGCTTTAAGGTATAAACAGTAGGCTACGAAGTGTACCTTGTATTTATTGCCCGTCAGGTGCTGCCACAATTGTGGGGCGGCAGAAAACTCCTATGCTTTACCATAGCAGTTCAGCACATATTTCCATCACATATTTTTTCCTGTAAAATCGCGCTCTGTAAGTTACACTTTGTACCCGACTGCGAACATAAAGGTAAGAATTATATTAATTTTTCTCTGCTACGTTATGAATGGGAAAGTTGGTTTTACGTAAGATCAAACAGGTTTTTTTTGTTCCAGAAGTGATGCAATTTCCTCTGATGATGAATATTGCCAAAAGTTTCAGAGTCAAAAGCATTTTGCTTATCCGTCGTTTTAATGAAATTCACATAAAATGCACAGGTACAGGTCGAATTATGATTTCATTTCACTTAACTTCCCGCTATGTTATACAAATGTGCAGAAAATCCAGCGTTAGTAAATTATTCTATTGTCTCACCTCAATTGTAAAATAATCCACTCAGTTATAGTTACTCTTCAGTAAACATTCTCATTGATTTTGAGCGTTGTACTATATTATGACATGGCATAGAATTCAGTGTATTGACCAGTTTAATATAAAACGGAATAGATTCTTCTGTTTACTTCTGCATACCAATCATTGTACTGAGAGTCAACTCATCTCCTTAGCTGAGACCATAACCAAATATAAACTTCACGACCTTCGGTAAATAGTTGAGTTTTAGCCCAAGTTTAATCATGAGAGTTCGTCTTTATGATCCGGACAGAGCTTTGTGATTGCAACAGATTCAGAAGAAAAAAGGGAAATGCTGGCATGTTGCATAATTATTGAAGCATCAGTAAACACTTTTAGTGTAAAACATTTTTAATGTAATACCATTTGTTTATGACTCATGATGAAAATCCAATTGATGACTAATGATTGTGAAATAAAACCAGAAGATTCTAAATGTCAACTAATTGTGTAATAATCTAGAACTTTCTTAATGACTCATCATCAGTTTCACAATGTTGAGCAATAACTTCTGTTAGACAAAAAACTGTGACTTTTGTAAAGTAAGTGTGAAGGTGTATATGTGGATGGAAGGGAAGAAGAAAGAAATGAAGATATAACAGCAGAAAAGGTGTTTGTCTTCATGCCACTCCATCAGAGCTTAAGGAGAACCTGGTAGAATTCGCAACAGGCATGGAATAATTTTGTAACCGGAAACTAGTTTAACATTGGTTCTCACCGTTCTGGAAAGACTTAGCAATTTTTTGTCTTACATCTAGGCATTTGAATTCATATCGGCCTATTCAAACTATTATTTGCAGTGACATTGTGATTTCTTTCATTTCTTTCTTTTTATTGAATGGTCAAAGCTTAGGTTCTGCAGATGAAGAATCACAATGGTAGAACGATTACGTAACACCAGTCACGTAATAATGGTAATATCTGTCAAATATCTCGCCGTTTGAGTCGGTTATCTGCTGAGTACCATTTAGTCACACTCAATAAGCATCTGATCGAATCAAATACACTGAATTTCCAAGCACAGCGACCAAGAAAGCCGGAACGTCCTATGCATCCATCTCTTCATTCATCAAGCCTTTGTGGTATTGTTATTAATTGATTGGGTATTCTTTCCACGTCTACAAAGTTTATTATTATATCCGCTTGAGTCTATGCTAATTTGTGCGCTGAAGAAGAAGTGACTGATTTATTTTTCATTTGTCACTTGATCTACAATAAAGTAAGTGTGACGAAAAGTCATTGATTTTCATGTAAATAATTAACTGCTCCTTTATTGAAGAGGATTGGTCTTAGGATATCCTTACAGATATTGGTGTGATGAACCGCAAGTGAACATAGAATGAGTATTTTCACTATGCGTCAAAGATTGTAAGGATGAAACGCAATATTTGAAAAATAAATTAGTCTGATGTATCTTGTCCATAAACCGATAAGTATTGATTCTGAAATAGTCAGTATGTGAATTGTTGCTTTCAATTGACATTTTACCCACTTTAAAATTACTTTTTTGAGATGATTTTTTCAGGATTCTGTCGGAGAGCTAGTTAACCGAAATCCAATACAAACGCTGTGAAAATAATCTACAAATTGGCCTTCTGAGTAAACGTTGCTTGCATTAGTTGAAATATATTTACAGGATAACTTCCAACTGTATTGTAGTCTAATAATTATCAGGTGGTAATGAATTTTTTTAGTATTACTAGGTGAAACCCGTGCTTCGCACGGTTAGGGAATGCCAGTGTATGTGAAAGGTGAGTGTACTTGGGCCCAGTCGGGGT
>JBCAUI010002206.1:0-10364 GCA_038406195.1 Haplosyllis anthogorgicola
TGTGATATTGTAACCTATGTTGTCTTAGTTTATGATAATGCCAAATGAGCTCAGGTCCATCTGGACCTATTTTTCTATTTTGATGGTTGTATCCTCGGTTATAACGTCCGTGGTTTTATACCACAGACTACTCAATCTTATCAAACTCGATAGTAAACAGTGCATTTTTATTTACGGAAATTTAAAAAACCCTGAAAATGTAAAGCGGGCTTTGGGACCCTTATTCACACAGTAATTGATGCTCATTCAGAGAGCATTTTAAAGTACTGGCCGTGCCTAGGCTGTTATTACACACTCGATTAGATAGCTGCGTAATTGTTATGCTGGGCTGAATACGTCTTAATGTTCTGTAATCACAGTCTGCATGGATCTGGTTCATACCGAGAAATCTTACTGAACATTTCGACTGCAATATATGATTTAACATTAGTTGTTGCGATGATTAAATTTCGCAGTCCATTGCCCAGAATGATTTTTAATATTAGATATTTACTTTGAAAAATCATTTTAGAAAATAAGGCTGTTTAGCAGTCAATTGGCCAAATAGAGAGTTAATAAAAGGTACGGCTAAACCTTGGTAGATATTTGTAATTGATGATTGTATTTCACGGAGTGGAAACTCTTTCAGCACAAAAGTGAAATTTCCGACACCGCAAAGGAATGATTACACACAGTTTTAATTTACCAAAAGATGCTAAAGTAAAGCAGAAAAATATTTTCAAATACATTTTGTATTCGGCAAAGAAATTATTTAATCCTGGAGGTATATATAGAGTTTCCATTTATAACCTACGTGGGTGCCCTCTAATAAAATAATATTGCAAAAATTACGTAATATTACATATTGGACATTCTAATCACACGGTTTGAACCGACATGTCATGATTGCGGACATAAGGTAGAGATATATGAGGCTATTTCTGGCTCTCGTTTCTTGATCTGAGTATGAAATGAATTAGGCCTTTCTTTTTAATCATTTGGATTACATTGTACCGAAAGGTTTTTCAACGTGCGGCTACAGGAAAAAATATAAAATAAAAATTGAATTTGGAGCAAAACTGTTTATAAATATTATTAGAAAATGATAAATTTAAATATTTTCCGATCATCTCCTGACGAAACTTGTTACGTTGAAAAAATATATTGCTGCGTGTAACACATTTCAACCGCAAATTATATTTTTTGGAATTTCGTTTTCAAAGTGCGGTGGGAAATATAATCCAAACAATTAAAATAAACCCATAAGTTGGAAGCAAGGACAGGCAGACAAATAACCCAAACCGAATACGCAAAAAAGCGAAAGCGAAGAGGCGGCTCCTGGTCGCGCTGCTATCGAATTGACATAAACAAATAACGGTGAACAACATTTGCGGCAATTGAATAGAAGTTAGAACGTTTAACATTGTGAAAATTGAGATTTTTAAATTTGATTGTCGGATTTTAACATATTTCACTTACCCTTGAAATAATTCCTACAAATAAAAGTAAACAGAGAACTACTAGAAGACGTACTTCTGAACGAAGAATGTGAATGAATCATAGAACGAACCCGTCAATATCTCCAGGGGCTCTTCCTTGACTTTCCCTTATTATATTTGGTATTTCTCACAATTCAAAATGCCACAGGGCATTCTACATATAACTCCTGCTTCGACTATCAAGTTTATTTGATTGTAAGGCTTATTTTTTTAGTTGTTTGAATTACATTTCCCGCCGCACTTTGAAATTGGGATTTCACAAAAAAAGAAGAAAAACCTCATGTGGCAGCTGAAACGTGCTACGCACAGCAAAATGTAGCTCCATTAGTTGCATCGACTAATTTTGTCACAAGTTGATCGAATTTTTTTATTGACATTTATGAATCGTTTGGCTTTTTAACCCTTTTCTTCATGAACAAGTACCAACTTCGGTGAAAAGACTGCATTTCAAATTTCCCTCCTTTGCTAAATATCTGACCATGCAAACTCCACTTTCATTCGCTCTGTTCACTTGAATTTGTTATCAGCATCATGACCACCCTACCCCCATCAGACCTCATTAGACTGATATATTACACACCACACCACACACCTGTCACTTCCTCTTCATGTTAAGTTTTACTTTTGTCTGGTGTCCTCTACTTTTTCAAATGTTAAAAGTTGTGTGTACATTGTAGGAAAGATACAGAATCCATTGTAGACATTCAGCCATCTGTAGTTAATAGTTTGAAACTGTTATAGAAGTAATAAAGTTATTTTTAGATCACTCTATAATGATTTCAGGTGTTTTTGTGTCAGGTAAATTTCATAATTCCTAAATTTTTAGCTGATGAAGAATTTCTATAATAACGTAATATATCCTTGCAATTATATTCTTTGGTAAGCATATTGTACTGTATTAACATGTGTGAGAAGATAAAATGGTTAGGTCAAAAGGAGGGTAAACACTTCTGCCCTGTAATGAGGTTTTTATGACTTCCTCTGCCCTATTAGCTATCTGGGGTCAACTGGAGGCAATTACATTTTTTTACATTTCAAGCAGATTCTGCACTTTACTATATTTTTCTATCTGTGAAGATTCTACATTTTACGGTAAATTCGGTTCTGAGCAGAAACAGCATATTACGTGTTTTTACGGTGTGTGAAGTAAACGGCTAAGAAACAAGTTCAATTTTTATGTTTTGGGTTTTTTTTCCGATCGCCGCACTTTGAAAATCTTGCCAGTGCAATGTAATCCAAATGATTAAAAAAAAGGCCTTATTTAATTGTAATGGCTCCGACCGTTGTACCCAGGGTGAGAGAATGTATAAAACATAAAACATCGCCACGGGCCCGTGTATTATTGTACAGCCGATCCTACAACCTGATTATTCAGATTCATTTGAAGGTTTTTGACCTTCGATACAAAGTGAAAACAATATTACGAACCTGCATGTTTCTGGGGACATTTTGTGGTGTGAATAAAGAAGGATAAAACTTTTTTTTTTTGGCAAGCTCTGTTCACTACGCGTTAAATTGTACCGGGAACAACTTAATGGCGACAGATCCGGTAAAAGTCTAGCTACCTTACTATTTGCTGTTAAATGGTGTGGTGACCTCTTCATTATAAGCTACTAATATCCCTTTACAGCAGCTGCTAAGCTTTGCACTGTCAGCATTGAGGTGCTGAAGTAAGACGCGAATCGCTATGTATGTATGACATTTTTCACAATTAGTAAGGATAACCCCTGTAAACCTGTGGTTACCAGAATGGGTTTATCATATTAGCATTTTGCAAGTTCCTAGTAGTATGAAGATAGCGCGATAATAATCCCCTATTACGCCCCCACGAAGACCTTCATAATCAGGATAACAAGATTGAGGTTAGATCTATAATGGAATTCACTGTATGTGTAGCATTGCCTCATCTGTATGCAGCAGGGATGATTCCGCTAATATCACACAGTGGGACATTCCATTGATGGAAGATAACCGTGAGCAATTGGCGTCCGTAAAAGTTTCCTTAAACTTCTGAAGAAATGATTTAAGGAAGATTGATAAAAATGATGATTTATTAATGGACTTGTGAAACACTCAAAAAATAGATTTCACAGCCAAAGAAAATACTAGAGGCACGTGCTTATTTTGTTAACTGTAATTCATGTGTTGTCGCAACACGGTGCTACCAGAAAGTACGCACAAATTTCTCGGGTTAGAATAAGACACACAGCAAATTTCATGGAATAGTTACTAGTAATTATGACAAGAATAGATCAATTAATGTCCCATTCAATAATCAAGTTACCATGTAGCGTATCTTTAGGGCTTTTAGCTGACGTCTAATTATAACCCAGGCAATATGAGCCTCATTACTCTTGTCTATTAATAGTAATAATTATCAAAATGTAGCTTCACAAGTTCCAGGATGCTTTTGCTTTCAGCTGGAGGGGGTTTCTATGATACATGTTCATAGATTGTGGTAATTTATCTGTGTAATTTAACCCTCTGTTCACGTAGCATCCATTAGACAGGCCTATCATGTTAGTATCGATTAGAGAGGAGGCAATGTGTTACAGTTTTTGCTAGAGTTTATCCTATTGGTCATAGTCATAACAGGACTCCGATGTGATGAGTATCACTACAGGTCTCTTCATTGTACCTGTGTAAAAAGTGAAATGATGATAATTGAGATAGTCCTGTATAATGTCCCCCCAAATCATTAGAAGAAATTGGAGCAATACAATAGTAACGTTGTGACATAACATGAAATTCTGTTTCATAACATGAAATTCTGGCTTGTTTTGTTTGGAGACCACTGTGCGTCTAAACGACAGTTTACTGGACAAGTGGCCGAGTATTCACACTGTGGTGTAAACTTAGATCACAAGTTGCTAGCACTGGACAACTGCTTAACGAACTGGGAAGCTAAAACCTACCTGACACAGAACGATATCGTATAGCAATAACCTTTCTCCACCTACCCCCAGATCTCTTAATGCAGAATATCTATATATTGTGTGTTAATTTAGCAATAAAATTACCCATGGTACAACTTGTATGTTATGTAAGCTGCTCATAGAGATAAGACTGGGGTTCTCATGGTCCACGTGCAAAAAGACATTTGCGGAACCTATTGAAATATAGCAAGGCGTAAAATACTGTCAAAAAAACGAAAAAAATATTTAGATAATATTTACGACTTAAACATACCGTTTTAAATAGGAGTGTAAGTCTCAATTTCATAATTTAAAGTTATATAATTTTAAGAAAATTTAGAGAAATACTGAATGTATTGAAAATTCAAGTTGTAAACTTTTATTTCTGTTTGTTGACTTCAAATGTGAGAAAATGCTATTCGTTTGCTTCAAGCCACTTCAAGCCAATTACTGCCCATCAGTATCTAAATTCACCTTATATATCCATTGGTTCCTGATTAGCATACGAAATAAAAATATGCAATTGTAGAGTACTACAATCCGCAGTTTTGATAATTGCTTGATATTCTGTCGCAACATCTCAAATCAGTGTGTCTAAGTGGGTGAAACGGGGACGCCAGCTGCAGATTAATTCATCTACGCCTTAGTAATTTTTCCCAATTTGATAATTGTGGCAGAAACCCTGTCTTTAGAAGAACAAATTTTGTGGAAACATGTCACTCTCGGCTGGTTTGATTTAGTGTCGCAGCAGATATTAACCAATCAGACCCGTAAGCCGTTATGACGCTATGAACATTTATCAACGACGCTTCCGCTAAGGTTTCCGCACGAACCTAATCAATAGATGTTTGCACCGGATTCACGGATATGACTCCCTGTGCCAGTTAACTGTGTTTGAACCATCAATCTGGAACGTTTCGATTATGAAAAGCTTAGAAATATCATTGAATGTGTCGCCCGCGGGCGTATATCATTTATATTTGTTTATTTATGATTGCTTTCCTGCAACTTGCCAGATTGCAACATTGCTCCTAATAAAATTGCCAATTCAAAATATTAAAACCAAATAGTTATATTAAATTATCATATTTTTCTTCAAAGAAAGAACATAAATACATCGTTTAGTCTTCCGAAAAGTTAAATTGCAAATTTGTGTGAACTTCCAGATAAATATTTCTGGAATTTTTGTTTCGTATACTGCTTTGAATGGCAAAGATACGTGCAAAACTAAATCTGGCTGATTTGTCTCGGGGTACAGTTTGTGATGATTTTATACAGGGAGTTAGACAGCTTCACTTTTCTATTGTTTATGATGTTTTGATGAGGGAGACTGCTCCATTCGTCACATATCAATAACTCGTGTCGCAACCGTGTCTCAGGTGCACAGAACTCAATACAAGCTGTCTGCATGTTGTATTGTATTGTATTAGTAGGTCTGGATTCATTGTGAATGAAGGCCGTTGACCAACGTCGAGTCTATCGAATGAAACTTCATGACGCTTCACCAAATTTCACACCTTGTGACACTTTTTGGTGGCAAAAGTCATGTGACTGCATTCTGGTAGAATCTTTCTAAAATTATCAACTAAATATTGGATATTCTTGTATTCTACTCTGATTTGTATGTACATTATAATTGAAAGTTGGGATTTAGCACTAATACAAATAATTGCATGTATTTTGAGATTAAACCCATTGTCTATTTTTGAAAGGGGACACCCCCTGGGTAGTACCCCCTACCCCTACCCCTACCCCACCCCCACCCTAAAGTGGGATAACTGGATGGCTAGTTTTTCAGGTGGACGACCACATAGCCTTATTGAATTTCATTCGATAGACAATATAAAACAATGTAGTTAGACGAATGTAGTTTGCACACAAAACTACGTCCAGTTACACCCAGAGTGACTGAGATGGGAGACAAACTGATCGTCAGACCAACAGACAGGGACAGATGCCAGATGCAGATGCAAAGACAGGTTTGGGTAACGCCTGCTAGACACAAATAGGGTATACCGTGAAAGCATTTGGTCCCGACTACCACTCCATTATCAAGGTAATGGTCAAAGGGTAGTCTAAAAACGCAGTTTTGGTTTTGTAATTAATGTCAAGTGTTTTATGGCAGGTGGTCTCTAAGTATAAGGACCATAAAAGACAAGTTTCAGTGATGAGGCTGAAGTGGGTGAACAGATGGCACAATTATAGATGAAACAAAAGAGAAACAAGAGCAAGAAACGAGAGAGATGACCTGTCGGTGCACCAAGCCTCATGCTGTATTGTTTTACCAACTGTAAATCTCTTTACTGGGTGGCTTTAAACCAAAGTGACCTCCTAAATCTCAGCTTACAATTACATAACAAGAGGAGAAAACCACAGATCTTTCTCATTGATACAGAGAGCTGAAATGTTCTATCAGGCACTCGGCTGAATTAAGTAACACGACTGTAAAGCGTCAGACACACTTATGATGTAATGTACTCCTCAAGGGGGTTTTAGATTTTTTTATTTAAATGTTTGGATTGCATTTCTCGCCGCACTTTGAAATCAGCATTTCAAGACAAAAAAACATTTGGCAGATGAAATGTGTTTCTCAGGGACAGAATACAGCTGCATTGGTCACATCAACCAGTTCCATTGCAAATCAATCGGTAAAAATATCAACATTTTACTTATATTTATGAATGATTTGGCCTTTTAGAGACGTTCAATTTCTATTTTAGTTTTTTTTCCGATCGCCGCACTTGAAAATCCTGCCAGTGCAATGTAAGCCAAATTATTTTTTTAAAAGCGTAATTTTCTACGACTGCCACGGTTCATTGGCCTGTCAAGGCGTTTACACAGACGGTTGTATTTACGTATTTGCCAGTTTTACAACTTGGCACCTTGTCTTTTTAAAAGCATCACTTCTCTTCAACACTGACAGTTTCTCTTTCATTTCCAGAGCGAAGACAAACTGTTAACGTCAAAGTGCGGCAATCAAAAAAAATTGAACTTGGTCTCAAAGGCCTACTTTTTGTATTTTTTTTTTTTTCAATAAAATTTAGATTTTTTACTGATCGACTTATGACAGATCTCATCGATTCGACATGTTGTGTCGTGTGCAACATATTTCACCTCTACTTCAGTTTATTTCTAAATCCGGATTTAAAAGTGCTGCGGGAAATGTAATCCAGAGAATACAATTAAAAAACCTTAGTTATTGGCACGAATCACGTCACGTCATAACCCAGACAAAATATTGTCATGTCCCGGGGGCATGATATAAAACTAGGCAGAATGTTTATGGGGGGAAAGTTGGTCGGTTCTTTGGCTTAATTGTATTTAGCATGGCCCTTGGCAAACCTTTCACGTTGCCGAATCCCGTGTAAGTAAATTTTTGCGGAGATTTATGCGCATTATGACCCGCCCTGTTAAAGGGGCCCATACGTTTACATTTATAAACAAGTGATATATGGAGCTGTAGCACGAACAGTCAACATATAAATACCACATTTGGGTTTTTTATGATCTGTTGGACATGATACCGTGTTACTGAACAAAGTTTAACGCAGGCTTATCGGGGCATGTTGGAGCCACTTTGGTCAGAAGTTTTACAGTCAAATTTTGTCACTATTCAAAATTACTTCAACCCCATTCATGATACATCACAGGCTTTTTCTCAGAATGTACTTTGCCGATGTTTGTGTATTTGAAATGTCTGATTCTACCGTTTCTACATACACAATAGCCATAGCATCTTAAATATTATTTCTGCATTATTAACATTACTGTTTTCAAAATTATTTTTGCACTAATTAACACACTACTGTTGTGAATGGTCAACTTAAAATGGCCGACAGAATTGACTTTTTCACGCTGGCAAACGCATTCGGATGTCAAGGATGTTCTCATTGCAATAACGAAGAAGTCTGTGAACGTAAAATTGAACAAGAAATGGAGTGACTGATATGACAACGAAGAGCTGTGTCCCAGCATCGTAAAACATCGTGGAAATATCCAATAATACAATCGTTGTAGAAAGCAGTAAATATTCTATGAACTTAAACATAAATAAGATCCGAATACAAAGGTATAAACCACCATCTGTCCAAGATGAAATAACATACTGATGATATTATTTTCTGAAATCATCCACAGTAGTTTCATGTAACAAAAAAGCCCATGACAAAGGCCACAGTAGGGTACAGTGACACAAGATAACCCATTTTCTTCTGATTACGGAAGTTTAGCAATTGTGACCTCATTTGGCAGTTAGATGGGGAATCATCCATGGGGAGGTAACCATGCAAGGAGAGCCGATCATACCCGAAAATCAAAATAGGAGTAACAGTGGCTCCAAAGTTACTGTGCGTGGGTTGTTCAAAAGAGTAACTTTGACCATCGGCACCACAAAGAAGGTGTGTAGTGGAAAAGGCAGGTGTCGCACCAGATGTGACCCTCTGGATCACCGCACGCAAGCACGAAAGAGTGTAGGCGAGAGATCTACCCTGGGTTTAAAACCCATGGAGACGGTCACACGAAGTCTAAATCATGGGTAATCATTAGCCCCACAAATCGACCCTGGTCCAATAAAAAATTGAAATAAAAAAGGAAGGTGCAGAACTAGCGTAATCCCGCTTTTTTCGCTAGAGACGTGATATTTCTTGAATTTTTGCTGTATCAGTTTGTGTCGGATAACTAGTTAACTCAGAAGAATCATCTTACATATCGTGACAGGCTTGTCCGCCCTAACTGTCTACCTGATCAACATTTAAGCTTTGATGAACAATGATACTAATTTAATTTTAATTTGTCAAAGAGCGAGCGTGGATTCTTTGGTACTGTCTGAGTTGTCCGCCCAAACGTCAGCAATGCGTGGTTGTGCGGCGTAGTCAGAATGACAGGCTGTGTTCTAACCTCTAGCAGCTCTTTTTGTCTGTGACATTTAATACTTAGTTGTATTGTTCCCTTCCTGAGAGTTTTAATCTATCTCGATGTCTGTCAATGGAAAAGGCTTTGTTGTGCCTAGACTGAAAGGGCATTGTTCAGAAGTGGAGTAATAAATAGACCTAGTTGTTTGCTCCATGTCCCAAGTAGATACATCATCAGTGGTGATGTCATTTAATAATAAAAAAGTTTCGTTTATGTACAATATGGATCTTTCCAATATTTTTGGGACGTTACATGGAACTTTATTCTGAATGTGAAAAATAAATGATGATTTGCAGTATATTTAAGCACTTAAACAATAGAGGTAGTTTTTAATTTTTAGGAAAGACAGGAAATTTTACAACCCTTTTGTTACTCATAGTTAGTTGAGCTTATAACGCCAGTTCGTGCGAAGAGCTGTAAGTGTTCTCATGTCGCACATTAAACATAATTGTTCTCTTTGCTGTTAACCTAGTGATTATTTAGCAGCGTGAGTTTCTCTAAAGACAGTTCCTGCAGAAAAAGACCATAATTGCACCGAAAAAGTTGCAACAGTGATGGTTAACATATATTAAATTGTTAACATACATTAAATTGTTAAAATACATTAAATTGTTAACATACATTAAATGTGTGTTACCGGGTGAAGTTGTGACCCTTCACTGGTAACATTTCTGCACACCAGATATTGGTCTAAGTCGGCCAATATAGGTGTCATGACTTCTCTGCCTTGGCAGACTGGTCTCCAAAGCTGACAGTGTCATGTACACCACTGCACATACATTTTAGTTGGTCACATAAGCTTTAAGTCTGCTTTCCTAAGTCTTTCAAACAATTGTCTGATATGCTGTATGTGAGTCTTTACATCTGGACTAAAGATCAAAATATCATCCAAATATCCAAATGCAAATGGTAATCCTCTAAGTACTTCAGTGATTAATCTCTGAAAGTAAGCTGGTGCTTGGGCTAGACCAAATGGACATACCTTAAACTCATATTTAGCTCCTTGTGGGCCTCCAGTTACAAAAGCTGATTTAGCTTGTGACTCTGGTGACAATGCCAT
>JBCAUI010002217.1:0-10364 GCA_038406195.1 Haplosyllis anthogorgicola
TCACACACAAGTTGACCCTCCCCCCATCAGACACAAGTTGACTGACCCCCCCCATCAGACACAAGTTGACAGACCCCCCCCCATTGGACACAATTGACAGACAGACACACCTCCAGGGAAAATGTGTTTCTGGCCATTTCAGATCATTTTAGCCACTTTGTGGGGAAAAAAATTTCCAGTGTATTTTCCCATTGGACTTAGAATTTCTTTCTGGAGCTGGCTCAAGGGACAAACAGTGTGCACTTGCAACATGCAACACCAAGGTACATGTATGCAGTGCACATTAAGACCAAATTGGACAAATTGTTACTTTAAATGGGATATCTAAGTAAATCGTCACTTTAAATCTGCTTTAAGACCTAAAATGGCCAAAAATTGTTACTTTAAATAGGATATCTAAGTAAATCATCACTTTAAATCCACTTTAAGACCTAAACAGCCAAAAATGCATTTTGCCCATTCCCGGATGGGAGCAGGAGCGGCTTTGCAATCTGTGATTGTCTCGTTAATATTTCAACAAAATACTGCAGTTCAATACATTGTAAACCAAGATTATTGCCCATTCGATAAGCGAGAAAAACCAACCAAAATTGATCCAAGATTTGGCAAAACATGAGTGAGGGGCTGGGGCTAGTCTTGGTGGCGTAGTATCACAAACATTATTTTCTTTCTTTTTATTACACTTTCCTTTGTACCACCTCACCACCCAATTAACCGAGTCCCTCCTCTCAGACTTGGAAATAAAAGGAGTAGTTCTGCTGAGCTGGACGTTGATGATGATGTCGATGGTTTTATCAATTTTGCGAAATGTTTACTGGTGATAAGAGAAGACACACATCAGAATGCAATAAAAATATTTCATATGCCACCATTCCTCCATCTTGCAGTTGATCACATTTATCGTCCTTCATTCACTCACCTACGAGGATATGTGGGGAAAGGCTTTTCGCTCATTACATCTGCCATTTTGTCCTTTTCTCTGCATTCTAACAACATGTAGGATAAATACTCGTCCCAATCAACAGTTCCATCACAGTTAGAATCCACCTGTAATTTGAATCTGCTTCGTATGAAAATCATTTTGAAATTTTGTTTAAAAGGAATTTACATGGTCCATGATGAGAGTAAGAATTCAATTCACGGAAACGTTGGATTGTGTGGATTGCAGCTTATGGACTGCATTGTTTAACTTTAAAAAAAAACACAACAGAATGCAATTAAGAAATGGCAAGACCTTCATGAATATGGCATCAAGTTCTGCGTCGCTCAAATGAGGTCCTATAGCCCTCCTCATGGCGACTCGGAACTCCTCCATGTCCAGTCCAGGGTCGTCGTCATCATCGGCCTCCTCAAAAATACTCTGTAAAAAATGGATTACGAATTAAGGGTTTCACTGAACAGAGTTGGGTTTGTAGCTGGGGTCTTTTTATTTATTTGTCTGGTGAATTTCCAATGGGCACTCAGCGGGTATAAAATATCATTGCAACGAAGTCTATTAATTTATGATTGAGTAGTAAACGAGGGACATTTTCTGAACGGTCTCTTCAAGTAAAGTGGACACAACAAGATTAGCAGCAAGTAATAAATTTTTGGTCAGCTGGTCTTTCTTTATAAGCTGGCATATCGCATTTCCAAACTTTTGATAAAGATACTCCTAGGTCCTTAGCATAATTGAGAGAAATAGAAATGTGTACCTGTAGCCTGATGAGTTTTTCCTGGGTGAGTGCTACCTCAAGTTGACCTGCATCAGCAGGTTCCTCCGCTTGTTCATCGGCGTCAATCGCTCCACCACTCGCAGCATGTTCTTGCTTCTCTGGTTGCGGCTGCAGTTAAGTTTAAATACAATACTAATGCAACTATCAAGTTGAACTTTGTCTACATAGACTAAGATTATGTTGTAGGGGACAATAATTTATGTTTGATTTAGTCTACCTGTGCTCATTAAAGATCTATTTCCATGGTTTGGAATCTGTGACCAAAAATGATAGTTAAGTAGATGGTAATTTAGGTGTGAGCAAAGGTACATTTGAGTTATACCAAATTACTAATTTATGATGAAGATGTTTAGGGTAGATTACAACCTTGGCAGTCTTTGTTTTCCATTTTCCTGCCACTTTTGAAACTCCAGCGGCCGCAACTGCCTGGCTTGCAAGGGCAGGCTTATCTCCCGAAGACGTTGGCCTTTGGGATGAATCTGGAGCCAGCGACATGTTCTTCTCTACATTATCTTGATTAAACCAATAGTCATTGCTTGACTGTGTTTATTTAAAAAAAAAGCTTCATGTATTTTTTGACACACAAAGATCTTTAAATGTACGTCGTTGTCAAGCAGTGACGTAATGACGTAATTTAAACACGTGCACAAGGTGCGTCACATTTTGGCGGGAAATAATTTTCTTGGCGCGTTGAATGATCTCGTCATCTGCGGAGGCTGTAGCCAGAAGTTCAAGGGAATACATCACAGGGGTTTTGTTCTTTTTACTTTTTGAATAAAAAGCTTCCACTTGAAATCTTAAACCCGCCACAGTAAACATTTCGTTGCGCATCACCGGTTTACTTTTGTTTCTGATGAAACCGGATTATCCATTTAGTTTTTAAAATAAGTAGATACCCAAGGACTTAAGGACAAAGGGATTACAAATGCACAAAGAAACTCCTTGAATTTTTGTAAAAGATCTTTTATTGTGATCATAAGTACAAAATAAAGATGGTGTACAGCAATTGTAACGGTGATATTTCTTTTGTACCAGGGCCTGCTGGTATTTGATATTGAACACTCCACTCGCAAGTTATAATTAACGACACTTTTCTTGTATGGAGATAAATTTATATTACCCGTAATTTCTCGGAGAAATTTAAAAAAGAATTAATACACTATCACTAGTATTTATCTTTTATGCGGAAATATCTACAAAATATATTTTGTCCCGTTTACATATATCACATATTTATGGCAGGGAAAATTAGTCCTGCTTGTTGTTCTTTGCCAGACACTAAATCAAAAATTTAAACAGACCACAATAAAACAAGGAAGAAGGAACAGACAGAATGTATAAAATATCGAGTATTGTACAAAAAATTACTGATTTGGAACGAGTATTGAAAAGACATGTCTTGTTTCACTGGCAGCAAACTAAGGATATTAGGGTATTGAGGATGCTTTACACTATGGAAAACAAGAATTAGGATCAAGTGTGTGACTACATTGTGCAATTTACAAACATCAATATAACTTAAAATAAATGCAAGTAGGTATAATGTTGCCACCATGCCACAAACCTCCTGAACTGGAATGTGTGTGTAATATTGTTCTTAAAAAGCAATGTAAGCTGGAAAATTGTGAGAATTTATGCATGATTTTTGTTCTTTTGGTGACACTTTGACTGGCGTGTATGGTACCCTGGGTCTTCGAGGAATTTAGTTGATCTCTGCTGATGTACACATCTGGTTCAAACCGCATGTTCCGTCTCCTCTGTACACCAGATAGTAGCCCTACAATGGAAAGGGCACATGGAGTTTTTAAATATAATGGGGCTCAAGGTCCTCAGATCAAGCCAACTGGACCACCTGAGCTAACTCAACTAATCCCTGCCTTTGAAATTAGGAGATGGGATTGACCAGTCTCCGAGTGGTCCCAGAAAAATGAGTAGCACGCCATATGCCCGAGAAAAAACCACTAAGGTTGCCACATGTTTTGGTTGAAGTCGATTTTTTATATATCTTGTGGTATACTTCATCGCAAAGGACGTTCATTTGTTTGTTTCCTAACAATAACATGCACGTGTGTTATCATTCCGTTTCTTTGCAACCTACCTTTTCTCCCCAGCTTGCACCCCAGCTATTCTTTACGATCCAATATGGTGTATCACTGAAGTATCCTTTCTCTGTAAGTAAACAAAAGATGCACATGTGTTATTATTGCACTTTTTTTTCTTCTCGTAAATAAACAAAACATCGGCAACCTCGGTGCAATTTTGTGCAACAAATGAATACTTACTGGTCCCATATCCGACTATGAGAACACCATGATCCAAGGACTCAGGGTTGCAGAAAAACTTCCATGGGTGCGATACACCTCCCAAGTAGAACTGAAAATAGCAATGACATAGCATTGTAAAGATATAACAACTGATATACTGCCGATGTTTATATTCTTGGACATGGTATGGGCACCAATTAACGAAATATCTTTAAATTAAATCTACTGTAATTTTATCTTATGTTTAACACAGATATTTTGTTTGCATAAGCTTACCTGCATCATATTGGCATTGATACCAATGGAGATTGGTCCATTGACTGCAAGCCACTGTGCCATCTTTCCCTCGTCCTTCGTAATATTTAGTGAGCCATTGATGTAAACTCGGGATTCGCTTGGTTTGAAGGCACATTTTTCATCTTCTCCTTCATATGGGTACTGTTTTTCGGTCTCGAGACCACCTTAATGAGAACATTTATGCACAAAATAATAATAGCAGTACGTACATGTATACTGATTTAAATTTCATCTGTACATTTAATTGATATACATTACTTTATCCAACAATGTTAAATTGTTGACTCTTACCGATTCTTCGGATTTCTTTGTAGGCATTACTAGGCAAGCCCCCATCACAACCTTCATCCAATTTGTCACAATCGACCAATTCTGCATGAAAAATAAAGCAATGTCTCAGTTCAAGACTCTCTAGCCGTTTCGTTTCCATTATCGGAGTTGTTCGACAAAGTGAAATTTAAAAATACGGATATTTATTCTCTCGGTTTTATGTTATCCGTTTAAAAAGAAGGCATCTTTTCTTTGTGTACTCGTACCTGTTGTATTCCTAAATGAGTCCATGCTTCGGCGTATTTACCAACCACACTTACCTTGTTCGGAAAGGGAAAGAAGTTTCCCCTTTCTAATTGCCCATTGACCTTCAATGTTTCCTGTGGTTGAGAATGCCCAGCATGATCCACACATTCCCTACAAATTGAAAACAATTTACCACAATGAGCAGTCTCTGAAACCTTCACTATACAAGGAGGGCGATACACAAAAACTAGTTCCACTTTATGATTAATTAAATGACAGATAACTTAGCTGTTTTTGTGCAAATGAGTATCATAAAGGTAAGAAAACTGAAATCAAAATTAGGTATCTGTAAGTTTACCTGGTTTTTAACTTCGGTGACGGCATTGTGGTCCCTCCAATCAAACGCTGCTGGTGCTGGATCTTCAGGAATCTCTGCTTGTTTCAAACTGGGATCATAAGACGTGTCCCACTTGGGATTGCGATAGTAACGAGCAAATTCCTCCTCTGTGGTGTAAAAATGTACATTACATTAGAATTCACAGAATAATTTAAATTTTGCGTCCATCTGTCAAGTATTTAACAAATTATGGATATATTTTACGATGTATTGTATGTACACCAACAATGTTTTATCAGTGTCTTAAATTTTTATTTACCGGACATATCGGAGAATTCATTTGGTCCATATACAGCAGTTCCTTGCTCCTTTTCCGTGAGTCGTTTGGCTTTCAGCATGTTAGTTCGGAAAATCTTGTAACGATCCTTCATTTCTGTAAAACAAACATGTACATATTAACATTTATTTACCTTTTAATTCGTGAAATGTGAGATCAGTTCTTCCAAGTGAAATGTACTCTTGTATTCTCACCCGTTGAAGTTAAATTCTTTATGACAGGTATCGAATAGAACACTAACCCTTTCTATCAGCATAGACTTTATTGTAGTCTTCCATGTATTGTGCAAAGGCACCCCAGCTAGCAACATCGTGATCGTCATCTCCACCATACATCGGCTAAAATAAAGTATACAGTACATAAAGTACGTTTGTCCAGGATAACTTGTCTGATAAATCATTGTACTTACATAAATACGTCTGCTGTTACATCTCAAGTAGACAATTTTTCTATTCAATCTTTATTTCGTAGCAGTTATGTGGAACATTAAATGCTGACACACTTGACCCAAAACAAACTGTAATTTAGAACAAGCCGAACCGATACCTCTCCCAGGATTTTAATGTCAACCATCAACTATCGTTGGCATTTAATGATATGGATTTAATCAACATTGACGTTCGAAAAACATAAAACAATAAACAAAAAGTCGATATCTAACAATCTTCTAAAGGCATATATTCCATTGACGTTCGAAAAACATAAAACAATAAACAGAAAGTCGATATCTAACAATCTTCTAAAGGCATATATTCCATCAACAATTATGATAAACTTGCTTATGGGTACCCAGTGATACTGAGGTACAAACTTGCGAACATGTGTCAACGATAACTATTTGGGTATTTAAATATTAATGCCCTTATTACCGATTACCTGATCTTCACATATTCTAAAGAAAATGAAATGAGTTCTAATAGGTACCTTGATCACTTCATTTGCTGCATGATTCATTGTCGCATCAGCATGCTTACTTTTGAGGATTTTACCGCCCAACAACTTTCCCTTGTAATACAACGGGTTGGCTTTGAGTTTGCACGAGACTGGATCCAAAAACTGGTAGGATGGGGTCATCCATGCCTGGTAAACAACTTCAATTTCACACTCCTCCACCTGAAAAGCAATAACAAAACATTCATTCAGTTTAATATTTGGGTTTTTTTAATGGTTTTCGTTTGCTGACCTAAATGGAAGTTATTAATTTCTCATAACTATCTTCTTGGTACACCTTTTTTCATGTTCTCCACTACACCTTACAAAGCACTTTTATGTACCTCAGGTTTTCTTGCAATTGGACATTGTGAGATTGTGGCACCGTGATTATCTTCATTATTATCACAGACTGACGGTGAAAGATGTAACTTGATTGTATATTTTACTCCAGCTACCACCTAAAATGAAAATATCTACATCTTGGATTGCTACAGAGAGAACAACGATATTTTCTTAAATTGTGAAACAGAACAACCGTTCTAAATTGCCTATCTTAGTATGGTAGTGTACTCTTTATCACCTTATTTGTGAACTACTGTAGTCCTCCATCAACCAATATTCAACTTGCCATGATAAGACTTCTTCATTATTCTGATTATGATTCTGATTTTATTATGACTGTTAATTTAATTTCGAATTCGGAAATAACAAAAAATCGACACCTGACTATGGACGCTGATAATGTCGCTGATCATGGCTCGCTTGGGTTCATCATGTCTTCTATTTAGTTCTTCAATAGCAAAGGCCAACGCATTCTGAGCTTCTTCCGAATTTTCATCCATCTAGAATTCAGAGTAGATACTCTTGATTTGAGAGCAGATCGAGTTGCTTAATTAAAAACGATACCAATATAAAGTAGAAGCAAAGTACATTGGACAAAAGTACAACTGAATAAGTTACAAACCTGGTTTTTACCACCCGCTATTGGTCTATCTACATCCACAGGAACTGGTGTAGGTGCAGGTCCAGTATCAACACTGTCAGCATTACATTGAAATGATGTTAGCCTTCTGGTATTCGTCCATGACTGGACAAACACCACAACATCGCACACTTGTACACCACCCTGAAATAATATCAGACACAACTGCATAAAAAGTTCACGAAACTAATGAGATCACATTCTGATAAAAATTAAACAGGTTTATCGTGAATATTGTTGACACATTAGTTGTTAGCTTCAGTGCTTACGTTGTTTAAATTACATTCGGTTGCAAGGTCTTTATCTTCATCTCTATTTTTTCTGCAATCTGTCGCACCGATTCTGATCTTCAGCTTGTAGTTTGTTCCTGCCACAACCTGATAACGACAAAGAAAACAAGGTTTGAATGACTTTACAGTAAAAGATGCCTTATGGATAATGTCTTGATAACAAAGACCTTTCGTAGAAATATATCGAAGAACCCCAGTTAAGACTTTTTACACGAGCAGTAAGGTATCACCCCATACATAATGAAATTCATTATACATAATGAATTTCATAATAGAAAATGAATTCGTGTTTACATCTGACATGACCTTGTTTTGATTAGGCTATTCAGAAGGTGTGATTCCATGCTGTGATTGACCTTAAATTGTAAACATACAATTGTAAATATCCCATCAAGAAAGGAATAAGTTTTAAATTTGGGTACTCCATTACTGTCGGTAACAAGTAGATCTACAAATTGGAAATACCAATCTGCATTGAATGCATGTATTTTAAAGACTTTTTGATGATAAAATTTAATTTTATATGCCCATTTTTAAAATTCAAATTCATTATACATAATGAAATTCATTGTATGTAATGAATTTCATTAAACGTAATGAAATTCATTATATTTGAGGGTGATCCCTTACTGACGAGATTCATTCATTCTTATGACATGACGATTGACAATGTCAGTATTAATGTTTGTGTTGTCTGTACTATTGAAGATGTCTGAATTGCTGCATTAATCGAAATTGTCTGGTCCATCAGAAATGATCAGGAAATCAATTGTACCAAGGCTGTCAAAACTAAAAAAACCTGCGAACCTGAGTTTCTGCCTGGATGATTTCAAGCTTCTTTGACAAAAACATCGAATTGCTTCGCTGGTTCATAGTTGTCATGGCAAATTGTGCTGCGTCTTGTACACCTTCATCATCCACATTGCCTTCACTCCATCCACCCGGCATTTGCCCAAAAATTGGACAAATTAAAAGCAGTACCAAACAAATTGCTGCAATCGCCATTTTGCTTGGGGATCATAAGACAAGATCACGTGACAAGCTAGGTCATAAAAATGCCTTAAAATCAAATACCATTGAAGATTTTAAACTGTGCAAAATTATCTTAAAGCATGCCTTTCGTTGCATTGTTTAATTTATTATTATCTAACTTTAAATGTATATTAGTAACTTAATAAAGTATGAAGAAGCAATTGACTAACATAGTTCTAACAGAAAACCAACATTTGATTTGGAGGTCTATACTTTTCAGAAAACACTCGGGGACGGAGGGGAGAAATTTTTTCAAAATATTTACTAATTTTGACTCCCAGAAGAAAGGGTACGTATTTACAAGATGGTAGTAAACACTACTAATATATCATTAAGAAAACTGCCCGAAAAATAATAAGGTTTTTTAATTGGAAGCTAGGATAGTTACAGACAGTCCCGTTCATCTCTCTCTGCAAGATCTTGATTTTGAGTCCTGATAGTCTATCATGTCGTCTTACTTGTGACGTTTATTTACATTCCAAGCTTTACCGATTCAGCTCATATATTCGATTTCAGTGCAAATGGAATATTGAAACATGTATTCAGAGTGGGCCTCGTTGCAACATGAGATCCGTAGTAACACAAGCAACACAAGTGTCCTGAACAGTTTCCCCGAGGCCGTGGGAAAAGAAGTTGCAAATGCAGTCGTCAAAAATTTAGCGCAGAGCCTGAGCATAGGGGCGATTAGCGGTGATCCAAGTTCGCTTACCACAGATAAACAAGTAAAATGGACGATGGAAGTAAGTTCTTTGGAGTGTCATCATTCGTTGACTCGACCTATTACCTACTGTATTATATTGTGATTTTAAGATAAAAAGTGTATCGAAGGTTGGACTTGAATTAACATGGATGACACAAAATATTTACATCAATACTTTGCCTGACTTCACTGTGTACATCATTTTCAGGTGCTCTGCTTTGGTTTGAGTCTACCACTGGGACAACATGACACTATCCGTGACTGTGTCAACGTTTACTGTGAATGGTTCTCTGCCCTCACAATGCCACGGACGTGTGTTCCGAAGCCTGTTGTGGATGACCCAAACCTTTATGCACAGGAAATGCTTCATCACCTGTACAACCTCTTTGTACCACGTCCCGATGCAGGTACTGCAAATATAGACAAACAAAGTTCGAGCAATACTTCACAAAGCCAAGGCCATGCCCACAAAGTGTCACAACAAGGTCAAGGTATTCACAACTGATATATAAAATTGGTGTTGTGTGTAGTTGTACCGTCACCTTTTTATTTCGTTGTTTAACCATATCTTGGTACAAAAATTTATTAGAATATTCAGTTGAGATGCTTTACAATGCTTTTCAGGGAACTTTACATGACAATGAGGTGTTGGTGGTACCACACATTCCTAAAGTAATGTCTAATGTTTGCTTTGGGCATATATTATGTACATAATCTTACTGATACATACATGTATACTGATTGTACGTATTCCCACTGCTAGGCATTGGCGGATCTAGGGGGGCGTGGGAGGCGCCCCCCCCCCTTCAGGGCAAAAATTTCTTCATTTTCATGCAGTTTTTGGGGATTTTTGTGCTAAAATCGGGTAAAAATTGGGGCGCCCAAAGGTTGGCGCCCCCCCTACGAGAAATCCTGGATCCGCCACTGTGATTAGAATACCAAAACCTTCCCAAAATAAATT
>JBCAUI010002228.1:0-10363 GCA_038406195.1 Haplosyllis anthogorgicola
TCGACGGACGATTTTGCCAAGATTTTGTGACTGCATGTAAATAGGACGCGCTTCACAAAGATCTTCCACAGGAAGTGAAAGACCAAAAAGGCGAGGTCGTGGAATATTGTTCTAGATTCATGACACGCGTTCAGTTTCGTGTGTCCCATTTCTAGTCCAGCCACTGATCTTCCTTTCATCTACTTGTGGACCTTATTGAGAGTTCCTGTACCACTAGGACAGATGTACTCTTTATTTTTTTCAAAGATACTTCGATCAATTGGGTTTAAGTTAAATGATCACTACGTTCAAAACGGTCATGGTCATAAAAAGAAAACATTATTTTACAAGTGTAGTTGATCTTCTTTTGCCAGGTGTAGTTTATATTACATGTACGTGGGTAAGATAAGACAAAGATGTGCACTGAATGAATGACAAGAGAACCGTTTGCGACCTTGAACACACACTTTCGGAGTGAATCATATACATGTAAATAAGCAAATGATTGCATATGTTCTCAAATATGAAATAAGTTCTAGATTTAGGACTTTAGTTAGTGCACGCGGTTCAGATATACTCGTTTCAAAACAATTTTATGTTCATTTACCGGTTTATATGTGATGTGCTGGAGACCCTCCGCCATTTTTTCCAGTTTCCGGTCCCGTGGACAGGCCCAGTGGGCATACGCCCGCCACCCTCACCCGACTGTCACCCGCCCATCTGTCACCCACCCGACAGGTGCCCACCTGCCAGGTGTGGCACTCGGGCAGCAGCTGCCCAGCCTCCCAGACCGTGTAATCTATTTTTGGCTTTCCCACCCAGTTACCATAGCTGCACATGCACACTCACCATGATGTCACTCAAACAACATTATGTTGACTGCGTCATGACGTCACCCCATGGGTGACGTCACCACCAACCCCTATAAATTAGCTCTGCCCTTGGGTCTGGGCCTTTTGACTAGTAGAGTTGCTAGGAGAAGGGTCTCAAGCACATCTGAATCCACCCGAGCAGCTGCCCCCAAGACATAGTTCACTTGTTAACCAGTTGTCTTGCTTATTTGTCCATGCAGCAGCCATAGCCACCACCCTGCTTGCATTATTACTTAATTCTGTTGTGGGCTATAGCCTTGCTGGCAGCAGAGCCACACCCTAGAGTTAGGCACTAGAGCAGGATCACCCCTTTCACCACAGCCAGCGTAGGGCTGGGAGAAGTAGTTTACCTCGGCGCTCACGTTTAGTTACGGTATGCGGCGGGCATACGTCACATATATATCAATGCTAAGCTCCATTAACCAGCAAACATTTCATCCTTCTCATTGGAACAGAATTTGTATTTGTCTTTTTATTACCTCACCAGACCAAGGTGTAAAATTGGTACCAACCCTGTGTGGAAGGACAGGACTGTGCACGACCTTTAGTGGATGTTCTGCTGCCACCTAATCCCATCATGATGAGGGGATGGCTCACTTGAGGGATAGTTCACACCAAGGTTGGGGGGGTTCTCAAGTGAGTTCCTGGTCGAGAAGTTAAAAGTTGTAAACTACCTTTGATAAGGCTTCAGTTCTTGAAATTGTATATGTATATCAAGAATAAATTGCAGTTGGGAAATACAGGTAAGAAAAGAATGGATACAGAAATACATGTCTGATTATGTAGATGTATGTCTCTCCTGTACAAAATGCTGTACAAAAAGACAATGCGTATGGGAACTTTATGATTTTGTCCATGAAGTGGGTATTGAAATAGATGTTGCAAACCATACGTCAGGATTTATATTCAATTTTGGGATAAGGGTTTTTCGAAATTATTTCAGATAGCCTAATTAAGCAAATTTGCTTAGTTCGCGCAATTTTCTGGCTAATTAGCAAATGAGCTTAATTTGCCTAAATTTCTAGACAGACATAAACAACAGGCACATTCGTAAGAGTGAAAGATACGACCTTAATAAATTCCATTCAAGGCCTTTCGAAATTATTTTTTGTCGGCCCAATTGGGTAGACTTTCATTATTCGCCTACTTAGGCTAGACATTTATGCAGATTAGGCTAATTCGCAGCAATAATCACCTAGTATTTTTCATTTTATTCCTATGTAGGGGAGTAAGTATTTCGAGAAATTTATTTCTGCAGTAAACAGTGTATGATTTAAGGAAAAAATTCTGGTAGCCCGGCCACGCTACCATACCCTAAAATTTGGTAGCCCAGGTAAATTTTAGGTGACCCAAATGCTCCCTGCATCAGGGTTCACTGTTTTAGTTGAAAATTATTGGTAGCCAAGACGGGCTACCAAGTCTTAAAATTAGGTAGCCCGAGCCCACTTTTAGTAGCCTGGGGTTACCGGGCTACTAAATCTTACACTGGCCTTATACACCCATAAAATATGTGGCTGGTAGGAATTGCGCGAAATAGATCAAATAGGCCTATTCGTGATCCAAAATATAATATGCTATTTAAAAGTACATGTAATATGTGTTTAGGCTTTGTCTCCCCAGAGAAAATTAACTGTGCAGAGCTACTTTAATCTCGTGTCAAAAATCGTCAATTTTTTGTTTTCCCTATTTGGTTACTTTACCGCATCACTGATGTCGAATTCTGGTACCTAAATTTAGAGGATCAGTTGGTCATAATGGTTACTATCAGACTTTCACATCAGTTTTTTAAATTTTATGACTTTTCAGAGTTAGTAAAAGGGCTAATGCTAACCAAAAATTCAACTTGATTTTTTTTGCAATTTTTAATATTGCACTTCCTCGAGTAAAACCAGTGGTCAAAAAAGTGCAACATTGACAAGGTAAACCATCCCTTTCTAACACTGACTTGTAATGTTTTTATAAAATGTAAATCGAGGGCAGTTGAAAGAGCTCAAGCCACACTACTGTCAGCCAATACCAAAAAAACGCCATTTTTAACTAAGCATTGGCGGATCTAGGGGGGCGCCGCCGGCGCGCGCCCCCCCTCCCAACGGCCCAAATTTTTTTTGTTTTCATGCACTTTCTGCTAAATTTTGGCCGAAAATAGGGGTGGCGCCCCCCCAAACGGGCCGGGCGCCCCCCCCAACGGGAAATCCTGGATCCGCCCCTGCTAAGGTGGTAGTATCGGAAGGGTTCGGGGCACAACGTGGAATTCTTTAGTCACTGAGCGGTAAAACTCAATACAGTTTTCTTGAGATGAATCTTCGAGAAATCTGAATTATATCGATTGAACCTGGTTGACTACAAATAAGTGGACTACTGTTTGCGGGTACTCACCCTCACTGTGGAATATTTAAAAGTTAGGAAAAAAACTAATGCACTAGATAAATACATAGAAAATAGATATTTGGGTTTATTATGTAAAGTAGTCTAAATTCTTTCTTAAAATAGCACGTAACCAACTTCAAACTATCAATTATTTTGTTTCCAGTCTATTATAATCTTTTCAGTTCCTTTATCCGAAGGTCTGGGAATTAAATAGAGTGTGTACAGACGAGTCACAAAATCTGTTATATAAGATGCCATCCTTGACGTGTGTAACGCTCAGTCAGATATACGCTAATGCTCTCAGTGAGCAAATGTTCTATACTGACTATTGGCTGACTGCTATCCATTGTCTTAGTATCCACTGGACTACAAGCATTTTGTACTTAGTGTGTTGTTCCCACTGTTCTTACACTTTCTCAATTACGTCCAGAGAGTTTTGTTTTTTCTTTATGATCTATGGCATTTTGGTTTGTTGATTACAACAGATGTGTTATTATAGTGATATTATTTACAGGTAATCCCCTTGCAGTCATCCAACAGTCTACGTTGTTAAGTAGCAGATGGAACTGTGAGTGCATGATCTAGCCTTCTTAAATGTGTAGCAATCTGCAATGTAGAAAAGGGAGTTAATTGTCCATATCGTAGCATAAACGTCTTATCTATTGTGTCCTTAATTTCAAACAGCTAAAATTTCTGACTTTGGTTAAATTGAGAATCATTGAGCAAAAAATAAAAATATACATGAGTCGAAAGATTCCAAAAGGTCAAATCGGGTACATTTACTATGCCATGTTTTAAAGTGACTTATGGTTTCCTTAAGGTTTTCTATTGTGTCATGGTGTCATGGATTTGCTACTTACTCTCCATAAGAAAGAGAAATGATACAGATTTACAGTCAAGATACTTCAAAGGAAAAAGATAACAAAGCCTGATAGTAGAGTATAGTCAGGAAATGATCCTTCTATGAAAAGAGTCATGAAGGTACACCAAAATCAGGTACAATAGGTAGTTTAGAATCACTCCCTTTGGGATGACTTCTTGTTTGGTCAACCATGGTACATTAAACACAAGGAAACGAACCATTTGCTTGGGGGCAGCCAAGTAGACAAAGTTTCGACTTGGGCCACAGGTGTATGGTTAAAGGCACTTAATTAGCATCTTCAAAAGAAACTGACTACAAACCTTAATTGGTAAATTATCATTTCAATTTGCTCTACAGTTTTTTATTGCACCATTAAAGTCATGTTTAACCTGACGCGTTTAGGATCACGAGTTCATGCCCATGTAGACAACAAAGTTTAACATGAAATTAAAAATCTCAATGTTATGAAAGAAAAAGAGAGTAATCTATATGAAAGTGAGATAGAGAGAGACACATGGGAAAAATTGTTTTCGTTTCTGTGCACAGGATACGAAATGACTCCGGGATTACATTTTGTAACACTTTCTGTGCATTCGAAACCAAGTTCTGTCCGAATTTACAAATTCATAGAAATACTTAGAGTAAGGGTTCGCAAAATTTTATTTGAAATTGCGATTGCAAGATTTATTGACTTGTAACTAACTTCCATTGCCAATAGTGTGCAAGCCAAGAATAAAGAAATAATTTCGTAGTTTTCAAATCAAGATATTCCTATTAAAAGTATAGAACCAAAATTCAAAAGCACAGCGTGGAATTCTTTTGTTTCCTCTTTTGTTCTGTACCCTTAACTTTCAATAGGAATTTCCTGATTTGTATTAGAAGTCTGTTTTTCAATTCTTTTGACCTTTTATCGTGGAGCCCATCTATACTTCTAGTGATGTATGTGTAAAAAGCGTCATCCGTCAGCAGTATCTGAAAAGAGTCTATTTGAACAGAAGTCAGCAGCATCCCATGAAGTTTCTTTAGGCATATATTCTATTAATTTTTCCATTTAACGTGAGACTTCTACCTTTAAAAATTAGGATTGCAATGTGTATATGTGTGATTATTTATGGTAGACTAGCATGACATTGGTTGAAAAGATGATGACAATTTCTCTCATTTTTTTCATGTCTGGAGCACTGAAGAGACATTGATTTTCTAAATGGGAACCTATGTCAAATAGATGTAATGTTTATCTAATGTCAAAGTGCTACACAGGAAGGGAGGATTATTAACCATTTCCCCTCAAGCTGAAACATAAAGCTATAAATTGCATTCCCAAAATAACAGAAACGTATGGAATACTTCAAATTCTTTCTTTCAGCAGCTCAATTTTTCAATTAATTTTCAATTAATTTGTAATTTAACATCACAAGTATACTTTGGAAAAGCAGTATCTGAAATATATCACCACTATGTATTACTAAAAGCTTTGTCACGTAAAAATGACACATTATCTTGTAGAAATGTTTGTATGTAAACAAAACTTGAGTTATTCCGTTATTGGGGATGATAGGATAACTCATGATTTGCAAATATACTGTACAATCAACATGAATTTCAATACAAATTGTTGTTAATTTATTACAACCAAAGCATAACAATTTAAAATCTCAAGTCTTATATTTAGCCAAAATTCTGTTTATTATACATGTTTACAACAAAATTCGGTTTGCAACCAAATCGACAAGATAATATCTATTTTTGACGTGACTAAACTACGAGATGTTATGGATATTCTGTAAAGTTACTCGCAAATAATCACTTCTGCTTGTTATTTATGTTTGTGTATGTGGGGCATCAGACTGATGATTATCAACTGAGGTAATACTGATGACAAAATTGGATGTCTTAATAAAAAGTTTTAAACCGCAATAGTGAATTCTTAATTTTTTCTGTAATTCAATAATTTTTCAGCTTAGTTGAGGATCAGAGGTAACAAAAAGATAACACCTTAACATGCAAAATTTAAAACTTCAGCCAAATTTCCTTTTAATGGAAACTTTCCTTTTGAATGAAACTTTATGACAAAGATGACTTGCTTTGTCAGTTTTAATGGAAGGTTTCACGTGTTTAATTTATGGTTTGCCCATGCATGGATATTATAATGGTCAGAATGTGGAACAGGTCCATACAGATGACAATGAAAGGCTTTATTCACTCTTTCTTATAATGACCATATATTCTTGAGTGGTGATTGTAGGAGCGATGATTATCAGCTTGGAGATCAAGAAGGTGAATGTTATCCCTTTATTATCTCAGCATGATATCCTACTTGTAGCACTCCCTAAAAGTGAACATCAGCCAAAATGTCCATATGCTACTTTATAACCCCCCTTTACTAGATTGTAGTAGAAATCGATTGTCCTGTCGCGACGCTAAGTATTTTGGTTTAACTTGAGACTATGATTATCTGTCGAATAAGACGTTTAGCCTTCGCGCTTCGTGTGTGGGTACATCTTATGTACATATGTTTTCTCTTCAGTATTTTGCAATTGTTTCGACATCTTTGGACAAGTCAGAACTATTGTTTTCCTGTTGTTTTCCTCGAAACGCTTCGTGCAGTAGGTGTTGTGGTTTGTCAAGACGTGATTAAAAGTAAGCTGTACTAAAACTGATTACTTCATTTCGATACCTAGTTTGGAGCAACGTCAATCACGCAAAAATGTTAAGTGTGGGTTTCATCTATGGCCCTTCAGGATAACAGGCATTTGAAAGGACATCTCTTGAAAAGTCATTAAAAAACTAATGTTTAAACAGTAACAAAAAGTCATGAAATTCCTGTCAATTTGGAAACCTGCAGAACAAAGTACTTCCATAATGTGCGTTTGACTTTCTGTAGCTTCTGTAAAACTGATAAGAATTTCATCTTCTGAAGCAACTCCTTTTGAATAATAGTTCACTTAATTTAGTACCATTATGATTTTTGTATCATGAGAGCCCTATCCAAAATAACAACACGAAGTCGAAGTGCAACATTTGTCGTCTTTCCCAGAAGCTCTGAGAACTTAAATAGTGAGTGAAGGATAATCCATTAAAGAGATAATAAGACTTGAAGATAACATCTACACTGTGTTGCGAAAAATTTATTCGTGTATAATGTACTCTAAAATTTCTCCTTTGCTTGATATTCCCAGTGAACAAACATTAACATCGTGTCACAGAAGTATAAAGGAGCTAGTTTTACAAGATAAATGTAAGGCAGTGTTCAACAGTGATTGATCTCTTCTTTGTCCTTTTCAGCTCTCAAATACACTGTTCTGCAATAATTTGAATTTCTTTCAACTGTATAATATCATATGTTAAACTTCATTGTTGGTAAGGAAACAGCAGACATAAAAAGCAAAGATTCAAAACTGTATCAATGCTTGTCTGATGCTCCTACTTTCTATGTGAGTGCACAATATCATGTCTTTACTTTTATGGCTGTTCTAGACCGTGTTAAGTTGCAAAACGAATATGTCTCTCAAAATTTATAACCTTAGAAGCTTTCACTCAAGTAACGAGATAATGAGCCAAAAGAAAGGATAACAGCATATGTAGCTTTAATCTAAGGTTTTCAGGAACATCTCTTTGACCCAATAGAAAGAATAAATGATGCTTTCTGACTAGATCTTAACCTTGGATAAAGTAAAAGAATCCAATTTCGCTTCATCATATGTAACACAAGGTCGCATGTACAATCATAGATAACCCTTCTCATGGGTCACACACATTGAGTTGATTTACATGGCTGTGTAAGGAACTAACAAAAATGAAGCATAAAACCGCATAACCACACTGTTTTGAATTAAAGTTTGAACGTTTAATAGTAACTTAACCATTTCAGCAATTCAATAGGGAACGAAGTGCAGCTTGTATTTATTGTCCGTCAGGTGCTGCCACAATTGTGGGGCGGCAGAAAGTTACTATTCTCTACTATTGCAGTTCAGCACACCACCACACAAGTTTAGCTACAAAATCGCTCTTTACAACCTACAATTCCTACCCTTCTGTCACTGCACTTAAGGTATGATCAAGATGATAAATAACCAGCAGCTAATTAACAGTTCAATGCAAGCACAAGTGAGGGAATTTTCTGCAGTGAAAAACTGTAATACAATTTGGTCTGTCTAAGGGCGAATAAGGAAGGATACTGAGTTAGTTAGCATCTACATCATTCATCCGCTACAGTGTTTGAGTCCTTATGTCAAGCTTACAATTTGGATTGCGTAATTTGGTATTCATAGCATCCTTCCATATCATTAATTTTAAATTGTTGATAGATTAGTTCCTTGTTTTTAGAGATTTGCTTCCAATCTCATGTCCATTTTCTTTAATTTTGAATCATTTGGAGCAATCATGAAGATAAGATAACACATAATGACCACTGTAATTATTGTGATGCAAATCCTTTGCTGCAATCTAGTACAGGATGACATGGAAGCATAAAAAAGTTCGAAAGTTAGTTAGGCAACATTGCAAAAAACAGGTGTGTTCCATTTGAAGGTAACCTTGAGGTGAAGTTTCTCAGAATGGTACTTCATGCATAAATGTCTGAAGATAGTACCTCAAGATTGTTATTTTATAAAGACTAGATGGAGCCCGCGCTTATGCACGGTTAATGCATGCCGTATACCCGATGGGGGGGTCCATCCGCCTTGGTCATCCTGCCACCTCAGCTGTGGGGGGTCTGTCTGCAAGGCATCATGGGATGACACCTCATTAACATAATTTATGTCTGGCAGAGAGGCCACCTCATTGGCTAGCGGACCGAACCCCCCCCCGTTAACAACGTGACACTTTCACTTCTTAAAATTGTTATTAGTATGATTTGAAAATAGCATTAATTTGCGGTATAGCCTATAATATCACTGAAACCTCTTCACTTTCGAAGAAAACAAAAACACGGGGTGAAATGCTATTGTTTGCAAAATGAAACACAAAATATTGTCTTCAACGAAATCCTCAACTTCATTTAATGACATTAAAATTTAGTTTTATTCAGTTAGGAATGAATAATCAAGTTCCATTGATTGTTTCAAGGATTAAGTATGTCCTTTTTACCGTATCCTAAGTGGTTTAAAACTGTGCATGTTACTGACTGTTTAACCCTTTCAGCACCGCAAAGGTCTGGAAAATGGTGCTTTAAAACAGGGTAAAAGGGGGGGGGGAATTACAGCCACTTGTCACATTCAGTTTACATTTTGTGAAGTGTCACTCCCATACAGAACAGTGGGCCACATGACCAGCTTTCAGTAGGACCCACTTTGATGCATGTGCTCACCACCAGGTGGCCACATGACTGGCTGAAACAATGGTGATGTCTGTAAATCTCACCTGAAATTGCTAAGAATTGTAACTTTACTTGTCACTTGTGAGAGTGTTGTCACTGACTGAGACCTTGTTTGGGGACAGGTGGACAGGGGGGATTGTTCCCTGTAGCATTGACCATACAATGTTTCTGAACTGTACATGCTCATAGATTTAAATGATCAAACATTCCGGAATGTCAAATTTGGCTTGGAAATGAGGGGGCACTGCCCCCTGTGACCCCCATTAATCCCTATTATGTCTTTGCTTCACTTTAGAAATCTAGCTGGGGGGCCAAAAATGGCTTAGATGGCCCTTTTGGGGCCATTTTGAAGGTAGAGGGGTCACCATGTCGCAGTGACATGCTTGGTGCTGAAGGGGTTAAAAGGACATACTCCAATCTATGTATGCCATGTGTGTAATGATTACGCCGCAATGGTCACTGCCTTCATGTCTGGAAGTCGTTGTTAAATAAGAAGATAGAAAAGTGGCCTGAGGTCATGACCTTGTGGTTCCACACCGATTACTACAGATAACTAGAGAAATTACCTGGGAAAGCCGGGTAAATAATCTATCACGCATGGGCGGTAGACTGCACTTGGTTGGGGGTCTGTCTGCACCTGACCTCAGCTGGAGGGGGGGCTTTTGTTCTCGCACCTCACCTCAGCTGGGGGGGCGGGGTCCATCTGCACCTCACCTCAGCTGAGGGGGGGGGTCTGTACGCCCAGTGTTGACTCAATAGCAAAACCACCTTGCCGTCCACAGAAGTCTATCGACGCTTCGCGTGATAGACTAATGAAAAATCATACCATGTGTGTTCAACTCATAGCTTAATTTGTGTGCATACTAAATCGTGTATATATACACCTTATCAGGATGGTGAAACGGAGCTAATCGAAAGTTTTAATACCACGTGACTTAAACATAAATGCTAAAGGAAATTTTTTTA
>JBCAUI010002239.1:0-14395 GCA_038406195.1 Haplosyllis anthogorgicola
CCTTAAATATCAAGGTATATTTGTGTTCAGCCCATATTCCATGCCAAATTGCATGTAATATCTAAATAAATCACATTCATCTCCTGTTATGCTGTTTGGAACAGTACAGTTTTAACCAAATGTCTGTTGCATCCTAGTTCTCATGTCCATTTTATTTTATCTTTGGCATAATACTTCATGCCATATCTGCCCCAGCTGTTCATAACCACAAAATGAATGTCACATTTGTGCTACCAGTTGTCACCAATGAGGGAATAAATGTTATGGAACTAATTTTAGGCTTTTGCTTGCTCTGTGCATTCACTCCGCCTCACAACCAATTGATGCTAGTCGACACAAACAAATGTTGTCATTTGAAAACCACAAGGAAGTGGCACATTATGTCCTGTTATGAAATATAACAGAATAAGGAATTTCTAGAAAGTTTGAAACAGTAGGGAAAATGATTGATGTCAACTGGATACTTTTTTAATGAACCACTGTATTTAGTGGTCTACTGTATGCAGTAGTAATGTTTTAACCATGGTTATGGTATTGTGTCTTCATACGAAACTGAAGAAATGTTCGGGTTCAAATCTTTAGTTGCAGGTGGAATATTCTGCACTGAGCTGCTGCTGCGCTGTTTACAATTATTTTTCTGAATGTCTTTGTTTCAGAGAAGCTCCTCGTTAAATTGGATCCCGGATTGTATCAATTCATCAACCAGGGCTGTCTGGATGTGGACGGAATGGATGATAAAGAGGAGATGAAGTTTACAGATGTATGTAAAGTACCAACCAGTGTGGACCAATCCTATGCCTTGTTACAACATATCCAACCCATTGTGGGCCAATCATCTATCTTGTTACAAAATAGCACCCAGAGTGGCCCAATCATTTCCCTTGATAAAACCCGTTTTATTCAATGTAGCCAATCCACGACCATTTTCAAACGCGCGTTAAAGCAGTTTCAGCCAATCCTCAGTCCTGTTACATCAAGCCCATCTAGTATAGTACCCAACTGCCACATCCCAAGTTGAAGTTTCCAAGTTGAATGTTTAATTAGCGCGCTTGTGAGTACACATTGTACAGTGGACACAATTAAATGTTGTTATGCCAAAACAGGGTTACCTGTGGCCCCATAACACCGTTACTTGCTGGTCCCAGAAAAAAGAACCAAACAACCAAAACCATTCTGTATCATACACCTAAAGTTGTCCTTCAAATGTTACATGTACAATTACAAGTTGATTGTATCCACTTTTCAATAAACTATTCATATATTTGCTCTTTTACAGTTACTTCGTAGTTCTTTCGTAGATATGGCGTGTTCATGAGTTGAGTCGTTTTGTCCATCGCGCTTGATATTACAATCTAGATCCGAGTGGTTTTATTGCTCCCTTGATGTTGTTCCAGTTTTCCGTCATTTCACGTCATGTCTTCTCTTTAGCACAAATACAGCGTCTTTAATCATCATCATCATCATAGGTCCCTTGCACCTGCGGTGCAAGTACCAATGTTGCCATCCACTGTCAGTCACCCCATGTGTCCCTGTTGGTGTTGATCCGTGCAGTCCTGTGTTAATGTCACCTTTCAGGTTTAGATTATAGGTGTGCCTCTTAGCTCCTCTTCCACGACAATGGCAATGTGTGAAACCACTTCCTGCACCGAAGCACATTCCTACAGATGACACTAGTAGTTGACATCAGCGCCTGATGAGCTGGACAGTTCTCTCACTGGCGGAAGTGACGTCACTACAAAGGCAGCAGAATTTTCCCGCCTTTTCACAATACTCTCCAAACCCTGTTGTTTCTAGTTGTACCTGACCCATCCTGTATGTACCCTGAATGTTTCCAGGTAAGCTGTTGGTAAAAGAGGACCCAGGTCTGTACCATTTCATCAACCAGGGATGTCTGGATGTTGATGGTATGGATGACAAGGAGGAAATGCAGATAGCAGACGTAAGACCAGTCACGTCATGTCTTGACTGACCTGGAGCTGATCCCAAGCATGCTGTACAAAATACCCTGTGTCATGTCATCTCTGTTCTAACACAATAAACCCATTTTATTGTAGGAGAATGCAGCTTAATGTTCTCACAATTATTTTTGGCATGTGTGGATGTGTAGAGGTCTTAGCCTTTAGATGTAGCCACTACCTACCACTTTATTGACTTGCTAAATATTTTGCAAAGTGTATGAACAAGGAGTATTTTCTGCAGTGGGGTTATACTCTCTTTTTAACTGATAAAACTAACAAAATAAGAATTTAGCTTTTCTCTCTAGTGATCAAATAACGCATCATTGAATGCAATACAGGGCAAAATTCCTAAGTTAGTCAAATTGACCTGTACTATGCTGCCATCAGTATTAGATATCAACTAAAATGCAAAACAATACTATGCTACAGCAAACTAATCCTCCTTCAGTTGGCTTTTGTTGACTTCCACGCATATAATTCTTGCTTCTACAAAAAGGAAAAATGCGAAAATCAACATAGTTGATCAGTTACTATATTAACATTTCGTATTTGATGTAAAATGAAGTCGAGCGGATTGACGGATTCAGGAACGCAGGGACGTTCACGCCCTCTAACGGATATTTTACTTTCCATTGACTTTTTGACGAAAATTTTGAAAGGAAATTTCGAACTGTGTCCCCCTCCAAAGAGAAATCCTGGATCTACCAACGTCATCTAAAGTTGTCACAATGTGAAAATTAGCCCTAATCGCGCTATTGTGGGTACCCGTCACAAGTTTTTTCGTCCTGTTCACACCTTTGTGGGTACCAATTGCAGGAGGCGTTCGCGGTGCTGGGTATCCCTGAAGACGAGAAGATGGGTATGTACCGGACGACCAGCGCCGTCATGCAGTTCGGCGAGATGAAGTTCAAGCAGAGGCCGAGAGAGGAGCAGGCCGAGGCGGACGGGTCCGCAGAGGCCGAAAAGGTACGTGCCGAACAGGGCTGAATGCAATCTGATCGCAAACAATCTTAATCGCATTCGATTGTGTTTCACATTCGATTGTGTTCCCTCCTCTTTCGCCGTAGGGTAACATAACCTTGTGTCAAGTGACGTAATGTTTCTGAACGTTTGCTAGCTTTATGACATCATGTAACTATGGCACAAGAAGTGAAAGTCAGGGACTACTTCACAAAGAATTTTTGAGAGCCCAGAATTAAAAAATTCAGGGTTCATATCAGGTTCTGAATTCAGAACTTAATTCACTTAATTCATCACAACCTTAATTTACAAAATTCAGACAAATTGAACTCAGTGCGTTATGAAGCTGTCTAGTAATAGGGATTCAGAAGACAACCTTCACCTTTACTTCTTTCTGTTTTCAGGTCGCACATTTAATCGGCGTAAACACGGCAGATCTGCTCAAGTCTCTCCTCACCCCCAAGGTCAAGGTCGGGTCAGAGTGGGTCACCAAAGGTCAGAATCTAGGACAGGTCAACTTTGCAGTTGCTGCCCTGGCTAAGGCACTGTATTCCAGAATGTTTGGCTGGCTTGTGGCACGAGTTAACACGACACTGGACACGAAGAAACCACGACAATACTTCATCGGTGTGCTCGACATCGCTGGGTTCGAGATCTTTGAGGTATGATTTATTTATTCTCTGTTAACATGTTTGTTGAAGATTTACTACGTCATAAGTCAATGTAAAAGGAAGAATCTGTTGAACGTTGGCGTTGTCATCATTTGCAACAAAAGCACAGCGTAAACTGCTTTTGTTCCCCATTTAGTAGAATTTCCTGAGTTGATGTCACCTAGCTCAGAGGTTGTCTCACTGAATCCTGCAGTTGATAAGGGCAGTAAACAGTGTATTTTCTTCCAGATGAACACACTGGAACAGTTACTGATCAACTACACGAACGAGAGGCTCCAGCAGTTCTTCAACCATCACATGTTCATTCTGGAGCAAGAAGAGTACAAGAAAGAGGGAATCGCCTGGGAGTTCATAGATTTCGGAATGGACTTACAGGATACAATAGATCTTATTGAAAAGGTATTTTTGGGTTTTTTAAAAAAGATTAGCCGGTCTAATATGCTAACTGTTATGGTTTACTAGGCCAATTACCAATTAGTGTTGCACTGAGCTTAGCTCTAGGTGCACATATTCAACATCGATAAAACAATTGCGCAAGGTATACGGATTTAAAACAGCATTACTGATCTGACTATAGTTAGTCCATTAGTGGTATAATTTCTGATCTCAATAGCAGAAATAACATATCAACTAAATTAAAGTACTTTTAGCCAAAACTGATAAATGTTGGATTTGTTTTTGAGGAAACCTTTAATTATAAATTGTTAATTTGCTCTATTGTGCATCAAAGTAAAACAATTTACATCTATTTCAGCCTATGGGAATTCTTTCCATCCTAGAGGAACAGTGTATGTTCCCCAAAGCCACCAATGAAACCTTCAAGGCGATGTTATATGAGAACCATCATGGCAAATCCAAGGGATTTGGCAAACCTAAACCCAACAAGAATGCCAAGTTTGAGGCGCACTTTGAGCTGTTCCACTACGCTGGCACAGTGGCGTACAACATTGATGGGTGGCTATTTAAGAACAAGGACCCGCTGAACGAATGTGTAGCAACCCTGATGGGACAGTCCAAGGAGAAGATGGTTGCCTCTTTCTTCCCGCCGCCAGAGGACAGTACGTTACAGCACTTCTATTATTTTTATTTTAGCAACACACAAATTGTATCAGAACTTTAACACGGGGAGCTCCCTTGTATACCCTTAAGTACAGAACTTTAACACAGGGAGCTCCCTTGTATACCCTTAAGTACAGAACTTTAACACGGTACCTTATGGGAACTCCTTGTTTTTTTTACCCTGATACGATTTCTATGTAACTTATTTTTTCACCTGGGTCACAAGAACAATTAGTCTCACCATTTTCATTTTGTATTCAAGCAAAGGTATTTTTGATTTAATTGTTTGGATTACACTTACCACCGGACATAGAAATTGAAATTAAAGAAAACTTGATACAGGAGGTGAAACATGATATTGCTACATCGGCCACCTGGATTGCTTCTGTCGAAAGTTTATTGGAACAAATCAAAATTTTATGGATGTTTACGAACAGTTGGACTTTTGTAGGGTCCAAGTTTAATCCTCATTTTTCATATACCTGTCAGTACTACGTAATCCAAATGATTGAAAAGAAAAACCCTAATGATAAAGATAGGAAATATCCTCGCTCTAATCTGGCAATTTCGTAAGTGCCTATTCTGCAAACAGCAGAGATTAATTGGAATAAATCAGAATTAAATGGATTGACAATTACCTATTTTCATTAGCAAATATTGTGTATATCCGTGATGTTTTGGTAAACATAAAAATTATAACTTTAAATACCTAGTAATTTAATGGTACACTATTAATTTGCAACTGGCATTACTTTTCAGTAATCAAACAATTAAATTCCTATCATTTTGGAAATGTTTAAAACAAAAATGAAAAATGCGTGCTTTTGATGTGCTGTTGTTCCAAAACTGCTAGGAATTTCAGGATTTGTCAAGACAACATATTTTTAAATGTTCGCACACGTGAATTTATAGTCCTTATTAATAAATAAAAGTTCCTACTCTATTTATCATCACCATAAAATTATTACCATCTCAATTTCTTGTTTTATTATTGTGTCGTACAGAAACAGGCGGTATGAGGATTTTTAAATATTTTTGACAAAGTTTTGTGTGTGAATTTGGCTAGTTCTAGACGGACCAAGTCCTTTTAGGAATTTTTAGTATTTTTGCTTTATTTTTGTACATCTAAGGTGGAGCAGTGTGCTCATAAATCGTTTTGAGATTGTCTGATTTTTTGTGAAATACAAATTAGAAGACTGGTCCAACACGGCGCTTATGGCTCAAATAATTTTGTCAACAGTCAAACTAGATTTTAATTCAAAATTTAGATCAAATGTAGAGATTTTTATGTGGGTGGTCTTAGTTTGCATGCTGTGGTGAATTTCATTGAATATCTGTAGTCCTATAGTCCTAGATTTCCTCCAAATTAGTTAGAAAACAAATGACATTAGCTGCCAAGATCATGAACACAGAATATGGAACTACATGTAATAAGTGCACCCTGGTCAATAAAATAACTTTAATGGACTGGACATTAGATTGGATAATCTCTGCCTGACCCTCCAACTCCAAAGTACATTCTGACCACTGACTCTATTCTTGCGTTTTTGCAGCTGGTGGCACCAAGAAGCGTAAGAAGGGATCTGCGTACGCTACGATCTCCGCGACGCACAAGGAGCAGCTGCACAAGCTCGTCCACAATCTGAACACCACGGCGCCTCACTTCGTGCGCTGTATCATTCCTAACGAGAGAAAGTGTCCATGTGAGTACAACACGCATACATGCACACACTTACATTAACGCATATTTCATAAGAAGAAAGCCCTGGGTTCGGCGATCCACATCAAGCTTTCTGATACATTACAAAAGCATGTGTACAATTGAAAATTTAACCTCAATCCTCATGTGACTGTGACCTTTAAATGACCTTGATTTTTGTTGAAGCGAATCTGCTCCTCAAATGAATTAACTCTTTCATATCTTTGCAGTTGAGTTGGACCCACACTTAGTGCTCCACCAGTTACAATGTAACGGAGTACTAGAAGGAATCCGTATCTGTCGTAAGGGCTTCCCCAGCAGAATGATCTACTCTGAATTTAAACAAAGGTTTGCTACTACCTTTTATACGTTCACTGGGTTGTTTTGTTTTCTCAAACAGTTGGAAAAGTACACTGTACACAGAGCTATGCAGAACAGCGTACAAGTGGCCCTGTAGAATGTAGGGCGATGATCCAACAGAAGGATTTGCCACGATTATCAAATGTTACAATGATGAAAACCAAACGCGGTGCTTTTATGAGTTTTTTCTTTTCATTTTCATTCTCTTCTTCATTCCATGTTCATAACTGAATGTTTCAGATACTCGATCCTCGCCCCTAACGCGATCCCACAGGGTTTCGTCGACGGTAAGGTAGCGACGGGAAAGATCATCGAGGCTCTGCAGCTGGACCAGGACCAGTACAAGCTGGGTCACACCAAGGTGTTCTTCAGGGCTGGAGTTCTTGGCACCCTAGAGGAGCTGAGAGAAGAGAGGTTGTCCAAGATCCTCTCCTACCTCCAGGGCTGGTGCCGTGGATTCCTCATCCGCAAGTCCTACCAGATGCTGTGCGATCAGAGGTGAGACTGTTTGCCAGATCAGCACGATTAAAAATACCCCCAGCAGTGCATTTTCTTCAAGCTCCAACTGCTTTATTTTTAAATTCAAGACGGATTCAGAAATAGGAAAGCACTTGATTTTTGAATCCTCTATTTGATATGTACAGAAGCACAACGTGACATCTTAGGTAATTGTTAGAAGACGATTTTGAGTGTTTTAAGAGAAAATAGTGCACAAACGAGTGTATCGAGAGACAATTACAACAGTTACAACTTCGTGTCAGTCATACAGAAGAGTGTTTTTAATGGAAATTAGAACACTCACCGGAACAAAAGAAAACGCTGCACGAAGTCGTAACCGTTGTCTAATGATTTGAAACTGATAGGGTTTTTAAGCTGGCATTTCCTTGCAGTAAAACAGATCATCGTTATTTTCAGATTGGCGTTGAGTATCGTGCAACGTAACATTAGACGATGGTTGACACTCAGGAACTGGCACTGGTGGCGCCTCTACACAAGGGTCAAACCACTGCTCTCCATAGCCAGACAGGAGGATGAGATGAAGGCGAAAGAGAAGGAGCTAGAGGAAACCAAGGTGAACTTGGATAAGGTGGAGAAGGTCAAGAAAGAACTGGAAGAACAGAATGTAACATTGTTACAGGCCAAGAATGAGCTGTTCCTGCAGCTCCAGTCAGAACAAGATCAACTGGCTGATGCTGAGGAGAAAATAGAACACTTAGTACAAAAGAAATTTGAGTATGAAAGCATAATTAAAGACTTGGAGGAGAGGCTCAATGATGAGGAGGGAACATCTGAAGAACTACAGGCAGCAAAGAAGAAGCTGACAGAGGAAGTGGACAAATACAAAACAGAGGTAGAAGATATGACTCTGGTGCTTAAAAAAGCCGAAGAGGATAAGAAAGCGAAGGACAATCAAATTAGAACTCTAAATGAGGAAAGAGATCGACAAGATGATCTTATTGCAAAGTTACAAAAGGAAAAGAAAAATCTAGAGGAGAACTTAAGAAAGACACAAGATGACCTTGCATCTGAGGAAGATAAGTGTAATCATTTGAACAAACTGAAAATAAAACTTGAAGGAAATATAGATGATCTAGAGGATAGTTTAGAGAGGGAGAAGAAACAGAAGGGAGATGTAGAAAAAGCGAAGAGGAAGGTGGAACAGGAGTTGAAGATGACACAGGAGACAGTAGAAGACCTTGAACGTGTCAAGCATGACCTTGAAGCTAACATCAGAAGGTCAGTCTCACAATTTTGTCTATCTGCTAAAATTCTACATGCTTAATTTATACTTAAAAGTAAAATAACTAGTTTATCAGATTCTGTTGCTGCAAATAGCAATTTCACATTATGCTTCTTATTATTTTCAAAAGTGTGCTCAGTTTCCAAAAATGCAGATAATGAATTTTCAAACACATGCGTGGATATGATTCTGGCGATATTTCCAAATTTCCAGGCAACTCAGAAGAAAAATACTAGTGGCCAACTAACTTCTCACGAATGCCACTTTTTGGCTTGTTCAGCATAAATGACAGACAGATGGATTTGCATCCTGGTCACCCTGTCACCTTGGATACTTGCCTCACAAAATCCAAGTAAAATTAAGGATGCCCATCAACTTTTATGTCACCAGGACCCTGATGCCCATATTGAACATCACTCAAATAAAAACCAGAACTTGTAAATAACAGTAAAACGAAGAGAGCATATTTGTGCATTGTGGTCACCTATCGTGTTGTGAGTGAGCGGTTCCAAAATTGTATTTGTTCAATATCATTCTACAGTATCCTCATGATTTTATGCAGCACAGGGGTTGATTCTATTGTTCTCTTACTGAGCTATTCGCTTTTTCATCTGCTTTACAGGAAGGACACTGAGATCAATTCTCTCAACAGTAAACTGGAGGACGAACAGTCACTGGTCGCTCAACTACAAAAGAAAATCAAGGAACTTCAGGTAACCATGGAAACTAACCTTTACGGAAAACCTGTATAACCCTTGCAGATGAAAACCCTGCAAATATCTAAATTTATTGAGTTTAATTTGAATTTTATTTGATTTTATGCTAATTCCGATTCTTATAATTTTTGTCCATTTAGGCTAGAATTGAAGAGCTTGAAGAAGAATTAGAAGCTGAAAGAAATGCAAGAGCAAAGGTAAGAACTCTGCTTTTGGCAAAAGAGAAAAGAATATTACATCTACTGTATTTACCCATATTGGAGCCCCCTACCAGTTAAGGCACTCCCATCTTTCTTGAGACGGAATTACTCAAAGAGTTTCTGGTTTAAGTGTTGTATGCCAGTGCCAAGTAATCTTTTAATACATATCACGTCTTCATAAACTACAAGTTCCAACAATTGTATTTTTTCTTGAAAGATGCACCCCATCACATCTGGTCTTCTGTCTTGCACCGAGTGCCTCAGTTCGGGTAGATATGGAATACAACTCAGATTACAGTTGAATTACACTGAAATGGCAAAATAGTTGTGCAGTGGTCAACTTGTTTCCTTGATTACCGCAAATTGTCCAAATGAAGAAGGCAGACTAGAAGTGATCTCTACATTGTGCATCATCTAAAAATTAATCACCTATCAATTTCTATCCCCCACTGTCATTATTTCATGTTAGTTGTCCTTTCCTTATAGGTTGAGAAGCAGAGGGCAGCACTTAACATGGAGCTAGAGGAGCTGGGAGAGAGATTAGACGAGGCAGGTGGAGCCACTGCAGCCCAGGTGAGTGCATGTTAGTTGGTATCAGTTCCCCTTCAGGTGAGCTATAACCTCGTGGCAATGAAGCAGCTCTACATGGGGCACTTACGTTCTTCCCTGCACAGCAGTGTTACCAAATACGTGGGGCCAAAGAAAGTGAAATTTGGTACTCCCATGTGGGAGCGAAGAGAAAGGTACCATTTTAAACTTTGTAGTTGCTTCAAGGTCTGACGCAAAGTATGGTGATAAAAGGCATTGTTTTGCAATGTAAACTGAATTCCCACTAACATCATCATTCACTTCAGACTAACATGAACAAGACAGGTGACTCAGAAAGAAGAACAAAGCCATAGTCAGCATATTACACTTGCTAATCCTTTAATTTCACACTTCAGACTGACCTGAACAAGAAGCGGGAAGCAGAACTCCAGAAGCTCCGACGTGACCTGGAGGAACAACAGGTTCACAGTGAGCAGCAGATCGCGACCCTCAGGAAGAAGAACCAGGACGCCATGAACGAGATGTCAGACCAGATGGACGCGCTGTCTAAAGCCAAGGGAAAGTAAGTGTTACCAGATAAATAGAGCCAAGAGAAAGTAAGTAAGACATGGAAAGTTGTAACAGACAGCTGTAGCAAAAGGAAAAGAAGGGTTACCAAACAGCTAGAAACATAGGCAGTGGTACCAAGCTGGGGCCAAGAGAAGTGAAATCTGGTACCCCTATGTGGAGCCGAAGGGAAAGATAACATTAGGCATCTCATTGCTGCATGGTCTTTAAAAATATCAATGTTTCAATGACATTGCATTGCAGGATCGAGAAGGAGAAGGCGTCACTGAAGCACGAACTGGATGATCTGCACAGTCAGGTCGAGTCAGCAACGAAAGGAAAGGTAAGTACCAGTAAAAGTTTCTACCACGACAGGGTACTTTTTAGCCTTGGGATATGAAACGCTCAAAACACCGACAGACCTTAGCATATAAGGCATAATAAGCATATTAAAGTAGTCCATAGGCTTATACCTGGGCTATGAGCCCACGGGCTTGCACCTTAAAAGTGCAATAAAGGAAGTACCAACTGTTTTCATCAACCAACTGCTCATGAAAAAGTGTAAGCCTTACTGCCACCCGACTCTTGACTGACAGGTACTGAGCAGTAGCCTCCGACCGACATTGACCCAATCCGTCTGAATAAGTGTGCCAGCCCTGGCGGGGGCAATGGGCCTTGTGACGATATAACTATCCGATAAGTCTCGTACATTGATACGGGATACACTCTAAAAATCATACCTTCACTTTTGACTTTTATCTGAACAATTCAGGTTAACGCTGAGAAACTTGTCAAAACACTAGAGCAACAACTAGGTGACCTCAACAGCAAACTTGAGGAGAGCAGCAGCAGCGTCAACGACCTAGGGGGCCTTAAATCCCGAATGCAGGCGGAGAATACCGAACTCCTCCAACAGCTGGAAGAGGCCGAGTCCCAGCTCAATCAGCTCAACAGGCAGAAGCAACAACTAGCCAAGAACCTGGAGGAAACCAAATCCAGTCTAGAGGAGGAGGGACGAGTCAAGCACAAGCTCCAAACGGAAGTCAGGAACCTCCATGCCGACATGGAGGCACTCAGGTAGATCAGCAAAAACAAAATATTGAGTATCCATGACATTAATTTGATCGTGATTTAGATCTTGACCTCATCGGTTTGAAAGTATTCATGAATCTAATGACCGTACAATAGTCTCAAAATAGCTTTTTGTTTCAGAGTAGGTCCATGGAGTCAACTTTCTTGCTTGGCTTTTATTCTTAAGTGGGAGAATTGACCAAGAATTTTCAGCTTACAATGCAGCCACACCACCATTTCATTTTGATTTGTTCGCGTGTTCGTTTCCAGAGATCAACTCGAGGAAGAACAGGAAGGACGCGCTGACGTACAGAGGGCGCTCACCAAGGCTCAAAGCGAGGCTGCTGAGTGGCGCAGGAAGTGTGAGTCGGGTGAAGGGGGTGTCAGGTCGGAGGAGATGGAAGATCTCAAGAGGAAACTGACCAATAAGCTGATAGACGCCGAGTCTGAGCTGGAGTCTGCCCAGGCCAAGATCAACCAATTAGAGAAGGCCAAGAGCCGCCTGGCGGGAGAGCTGGAGGATGTGATGGTGGAGGTGGAGAGGGTGAGTGGTCTCCCGTAGTCCTATCTGAAAACATTGGTGATATATACTATTTTGTGAAAATGAATAAATCTTGGAAAACACCTTAATAATATACTAGAAATGGCCAATCTGAAAAAAGAACAATTACTAAATTGTCACCACAGACACTGCAGTACCTTTCCACTCAGACAAGTAATGGAATTCTCGGTGGATCTCCATCTCACCAGCAGAAACATTGAAATTCTGCTACGTGACGTCTATATTGATGTTGTCTGACGTCCTGGGGTACATTTCTCTCTGTTTGCATGACAGTCCCAAGCGATCGCCGCCCAGGCTGATAAGCGACAGCGACAGTTCGACAAGACGATAGACGAGTGGAAGGAGAAATGCGAGGGACTAGAGCAAGATCTAGAGCGCTCCCAGTCTGAATCTAGAGCACACTCCGCGGAGATCTACCGCCTCAAGGCGCAGATAGAGGAGGCGCAGGATCAGGTGGAGGCGCTGAGGAGGGACAACAAGAACCTGCAAGGTAATGTATAGCCTAACCATGCCAAGGTGTAAAATTGGTACTCACAACACCAAGTTGTAAAATTGGTACCAGCCCCAAAAGGGAAACAAGAAACTGCAAGGTAATGCACAGCTTCATTACACCAAGGTGTAAAATTGGTACCAATCTCAAGAGGGACAACAAAAACCTACAAGATAAATGATAGTTTCACCATGCCAAGCTGTAAAATTCGTCTTACAAAAGTATGAAATTAGTACTAGGTGTTCTGCACAGCTAGTCCACTGGGGTAGAACCGTAACCGCCCATACGAGAAACAGATCCGCTAACAACTCCGTTATTTCATTGCAGATGAGATCAGCGACCTGACGGATCAGCTGGGTGAGGGAGGTAAGTCCGTGCACGACCTGGACAAGGCGAGAAGGAGGCTGATGATAGAGAAGGAAGAGCTCCAGGGGGCGCTGGAGGAGGCCGAGGGATCCCTGGAAGCGGAAGAGCAGAAGGTGATGCGAGCGCAGCTCGAGATCTCAGCCATGAGACAGGAAGTGGACAGGAAGCTCCAGGAGAAGGAGGAAGAGTTCGAAACCACTCGGTAAGACATAATGTTTGTTAAATGAAAGAAAATAAAGAAATGACAATTTTTGTGGTAATCACGAGATTTCTTTGAAATCTAGCTCAACCTGTAAGGAGAACAAATAAGCTTGTACCGTTTACCAGTGTTGACTAGTTTCGTAAACATGCATCCATTGCCGCAATGCTGTAACCAGAAGTTGCCTGTACATTATTACATTTGTGTTACAGTAAGAACCACCAGAGGTCGCTGGAGTCGATGCAGGCATCCCTGGAGGCGGAAGCACGTGGTAAAGCAGAAGCGTTGCGTGCCAAGAAGAAGCTGGAGAACGACATCAACGACCTGGAGATGTCAGCAGATGGTGCCAACAGAGCGAGGGCTGAGGCCGAGAAGATTATCAAGAAATACCAAGGACAGGTCAGTTACCATAGCAATGAGTCATAAAATACCAAGGACAGGTCTGTTGCCATAGCAATCAATCACAAAACACCTAACACAGGTCAGTTATCATGACAAAACCCAGCCTTAAAATCTATGCATCTGAAATCACGTCATCTGTTACACTTCCCTTTTAATCCACTACTGAAAGCTGTTACACTAAGCAACTGTAGGCTTTATTTGTTAGTTTAAACAATTATCTTAATATACATTGACGGATGTATTTCTTCATTCGTGCAATTCTTTTATTTTTACATCTTTCTGACCCTTCTCCGGATGAGAAATTTCCGGATGCGTAATGTTACATGCTAATATTCCATTTCCCTTGCAGTTGAGGGAGCTGCAGCAGCAGATAGAGGAGGAGCAGAGAGCAAAGGAGGAGGCGCGCGACCAGTACCAGAGCTCCGAGCGCCGCGGCGTGATGATGTCCACAGAGCTGGACGAGCTCAGGTTGGTACCAGTCTGTCTGTCTGTACCAGTGCTGTCTGTCTGTCTGTTTATCTGGGATGTCTGTCAGAGCTGCAGGAGTTCAGATCTGTAACACTGATGTCTGTCCGTCCGTTTGTCTGTCTGTTTGTGATCCTGTCCTTACATAACTAATTGCGGAGCAATGACACGGCTCAACCAGTTCACTGAAAGTAAGCAATCGCGGTCTTGGTTAGTACTTGCAACATTGGCGGATCCAGGATTTCCCGTACGGGGGCGGGGGCCCGGCCCGTAGGGGGGGGGGACAACCCACTTTTCACCTATTTTCACCCAAAAATCGGGAAAAACTGCATGAAAATGAAAAAAATTTTCACCGTGGGGGGGGGGGGGGGCGGGGGGGGG
>JBCAUI010002239.1:14405-40013 GCA_038406195.1 Haplosyllis anthogorgicola
TTCCCCCTCCGCATGCTTCCTGCGCCCCCTAAACCCGCAATTGTGCAACGATGACCTTTCAGTGGAAGGTAACCAACCAATGAAACCATGTATGCCTGAAAACCAAAACAGGAGTACCAAATTGTTCCAAAGTGGTTGTGCGCTAGTCCCAGAATAAGAGACTGCGACAAAAAGTTAGACAAAGAACTGCATTGCTTGTTGAACGTCCAAGAGGGATGCTGTACAATACAAGAATTTATGAACATCTGTAACCTCGGATCAAAGAACCACGTGATGCAGTGGTTACCGTGCAGCAGAGATGCCGGACAGTGTTTCAGTAAGTCACAGCCTCGACATACCAAGGTGCAAAATTGGTACCTGGTAAATGTGGAGGTGGGTGGGTGTGTTCTGTGCCAGGGGATTAAAGTTGTGAACCACCTTGGAAAATTCTCGCCCAAGAAAAAATGTTGAGAGGAGGATATCACGCTAACAAACTTTGACCTTAACTTTATTGTACCTTAACAGGTCGGCGCTGGAGGCTGCAGAGCGCGCGCGCAAACACGCGGAGGGTGAGCTGCACGAGGCAAACGACCGCGTGAACGAGCTGAGCACGCAGAACGCGTCACTAGCCGCGCACAAGAGACGACTCGAAGGCGATTGTCAGGCCATGCAGGTCAGTGTAGCACAACCCTAAAGCCATGCAAGTCAGTTTAGCACAACCCTAACAGAAAACACTAGAAAGCAACTTAAGAAGTAAGCAAAATGATTGCAGTTCACTTCAGTCTCAAATGGAGGGACTAATTTAGATATCTGGAACAGAAGTTAGGTTCAAAGTTGATTTAATGTAAAAAAGCGCATCTCTTGTGTTTAAACCCTGCAGCAGAATGATGAGCAGGTCCCAGGAGAGAACTGTAACGCTTGACACCTAGAAGATTAAAGAAATCGAACATTGCTAGACTTTTATGATAACCTACAGTAACTTAGTAATGCCTGTTTACTTAAACTTAATTCTGCCTGCACACAGGTTGACCTGGAGGACCTGTCGTCGGAACTCAAGTCGGCTGAGGACAAGACGAAGAAAGCCGTACTGGAGACGGCGAGACTGAACGAGGACATCCGACGAGAGCAGGACCGCGTCCAGCAGGTCAGTCCCGCATCCAAATATTCCAGTCCCGCATCGAACAGTGCAGTCCCACACCGAATAATTCACTGCGAGGCTGCACTTTATTAATTGCTACATTAAGTTCCCCATCTATGCGCCAATGCTTGAAAAAGTAAGAGAAAAGTGTGGCTGGCTGCTCATTAACACCCACATACAATGTACAAATCTCATAAACAGAAAACGGATGAAAATGTCAGAAGCGACGAGGATCATAGTCCAAGTACGCAAGTGACAGATCTAGCTGTGAAACCATAGACAAGGTCACCCCAAGTCCGAAGAAAGGGTACCAAAGGCCCCGTAAAATGGACTTTGGTCCACCAAAAAATGGTTGAAATAACGCTAACTGTGATTCTGCAGGTGGAGAAGGTGAAGCACAATCTGGAGAACAATGTGAAGGACCTGCAGCTGCGCCTGGACGAGGCGGAGGGACACGTGCTCAAGGGCGGCAAGAAACTCATACAGAAACTTGAACAAAGGGTAAGAAAACTGAAACTGAGAGCAAAAAGCTGTTAAAAATGAGAAATATTTTTCTTCTGTACCCGAACGATATCTAACAAGCCATTAGCAAGTACCAAATTGTCACCGGTGCTTTTTGACATCTTATAGTTTATGTGTTTAGTTTACATCTCTTCTTTGATGGAACTAGAGGAATTCCACCAGTGAATTCACACGGGTAAAATACTGTTATTGTTGAATTACAGTCATTTTTCCTCTCTTTCTTTTGTTCTAGATCAGGGACCTTGAGGGTGACCTTGACGTGGAACAGAGACGCTACACAGAGGTCACCAAGAACATCCGAAAGCAGGACCGACGTCTCAAGGAGATCACCTTCGAGTCGGAGGAGGACAAGAAGTCCATCCAGCGTCTCCAGTCTGACATAGAGGGCCTCCAGAACAAGTGTAAAACCTACAAACGCCAAGTCGAGGAGGCCGTGAGTTTTTATTTACTTTACTTATCGAAAGAACATCTGTCACCAAGCGCCATCTTCCAGTCCGTTGCCTGGTTACTGGCATCATTAGAACCGTTATCAAGTCAAATCTCAACGTGGTGGACCGCTAAGTGGCAGACCCAAAGGGGAAGGGCAGACAAATTAATAATGATGTCTCTAGTTGCTACCTACTTGGAGAATAATGGAACTAGATGCCTTGTTTCACCCACAGAAGTGGCATGAAATTGTATGGTTTGTAAATTAAAGTAAATTTGAAGGGCACAAAGCCCGGTAAAACTCTGCTCTGCTTTTCTGTAAATTACTGTTAGAACTGAATAATGCAAAATTACGCAGGTTTCTCTAAATCCATTGCACAGCAGTTTCGAAGAAAAGCTGCTGGGTTCAATGACCATTAGGTCCCTCTCTTATTTTCTTTGTGGATACAATTCTGGAACTCTTCAAGCAAACAGCAAAAAACACTGTGTTCTTTCTCTAAGTAACTACATTTTCGTCTTTTCTTTTGACAAACAGGAAGAGGTGGCTGCCATTAACCTGTCTAAGTACAGAAAGGCCACAAGTGAGTTGGAAGACGCGCAGGAGCGCGCAGACTCGTCAGAACAGACGCTGTCCAGACTGAGAGCCAAGAACAGATCCAGCGTCTCCAGCACACGCAGCTTTGGGACGCCAGGGGTAAGTACTCATTAACATAACCTTAATGCTGTAGAACCAAGGTCAGATTGACCTAAAAACCAAAGAAACTAGGCCACAGTGATCTGTATTCAAATAAAACTAGATTAAGGAGGCCTGTACACACTGTAAAAACAAGAACCAATTAATACGGAAATGTATTGCTTGTGTATATAAAAATAAAATTAATGTTGTAGGTTAAAACAAACAATAGTGACCGTCTTTTGTAATTCAAAATTTAAGACTTTTTCACACCTCAAACGTGTCTGACGCAGATACTCATGTCCCTCGACACGAATAAGGCCTTTTTATGTGTTGGATTACATTTTGTGCGCTCTCAAAAGAAAATCAGCAACAAGAAAGAAAAATGGAATCGAAGGCCAACTAGCAGTTTCTGTCACTTCGTCAAAAATCACTGAAACAACTGCTAATTTTGTAAATTTCAATACTTTTTTCGATCCTCGCCCTGTTTTGGGAGTTTCTTCCAACAAACGTAATCCAACAAAAAAAGATGGCCGAACGTAAAACGTAAAACTCGCCCCGTTATGCCTACAATTATTCTCTACGCGTGTTAATGAACAGACGGTGGTGGTGGCGACGAGTAGTTCCCGCAGCGCCCGGGCCACCCGGAGCCGGGCCAGGAGCGCGGAGGGGCGGCGGAGAGAGCGGGCCGTCGAGCGGGAGGTGGAGCGGGAGAAACCCGCCAAAACAGAGGTACCCACGAACAACCGTGTAGAGAGTGCATGACGTGTATTGTAGGTGTAGAGGATACTACTATCATACTACTGCAGCTACAGTGGCGGATCCAGGAGTTTCTGTAAAATGAGTAAAATTGCCCCACAAAAAATTCTGCTAAGCTGCAAAGTATCGGCAAGAATTGCTTGACAGTTAAGTCTTTTAAAAGGAAGGGTCCATCCCTAACGTCACTCCAGGATCCGCCATTTACTTTACTTGTCTTTATTTTCTTTTAGCCAATAGCTGGTGCCGTCTCTTTCCGTGGTTTGGTTATTCTGTGTCTGTATCAAAAAGGCATGGCTCTAGAAATATCCTGTCATTGCGCAAAACTAGATGCACTCAAGGGGTATTCCTTTGTAAAAAAAGCAGGCGCGTTCATTATCACTTGGAGGAAACTCAAATCAAATATAAGATCTTAACTAATAAGAATCAGTTCCTTAAAACACTTTGTACAAAGTAAGGATGGGATTAATTATTTAATAATTAACTGATATGTAAAACCCTGTTGGGAACTTGGGAGCTTGTTCAGTTTATTCTCTCATAAGAATCAATGGCCAAATAAATGGTTCAAATTAAAGGTATTCCAAAATAATTTAGATGACCATTGACAATCTTTCAATATTATCATAAAGTAATTCATTCATCATTAATTGGATTCAATTTGTGAGCCCTTTGGGCACATGCGTAGATTGTCGCTATCATGTGATCTTTAGATCTCAGTATATCACAGCTAACGTGTAAAACTGGGCGCAGCAAACACATAACACAGTTAAGCACTTTGCATGAAATGTAGACTGCATGCTGACAACCTCAAGGTCATGATTTACAACATGGAGGTTGGTTGAGTTCCCTGCCAAGGTTAAAGCTTGCAAATAGCCTTGTAAAATCAGGCAGGGATCTCAAGAGCGCAATATTAAGTGTGCATACATATCAAATTAGCTTAATCAAAATGTCAGGATATCTTTTATTCTAGACCTGTGCCTTGGACTTTTAAATAGCTTTTATTTTCAGTGTGGAAGTTGCTGGTAGAGCAGATTTTATTTAATATTTATCTGGGTTTTTTTCCGATTTTAAGCACAGTTTGAGTTTTCAGCAGCTAGTATCAGTAGACTGCACCATGTATAACATGCTATCAGTTGTCTCCATGTTGAGGGGCAAAGAACCCTGATTCATAAATTGCAAAACTAAACCAGAGTGTTGGCTATTAGTATCGCAATGGCTAAAAGGGATCAAACACAATTTAACAAACCCGAACTTCTTTTGAGTCCAGTTCATTCGACTTGTCTTTATTTTCTTCTACTGAAGAAAAAACTTTTTTCTTGTTTCCATCCGTCATTGGTTCTTTGCCCCATGTTCTGCGCCAATCAGCAGACAATGTTCAGTGGTTAATGTCCCAGGGATCCAGAATTTCCCGTATGGGTGCGCCTGGGCCGCGGGGGATAACCCTATTTTCCCCTTATTTGGGTCCAAAATTGGGGAAAAGAAAAACCGCATAAAAATTGAAACCAATTCGGCCATGGGGTAGGGGTGGGGTGGGGTAGGGTGGGTGTGTGTGTGTGGGGGGGGGGGATTTTCTCCCGCACTCCATCAATCGGCCAATGCTTTAACCTAACACGGAGAAATGTTTTGGTCAAATAGCAACCTTGCCGGGATTCGAACTTACGACCTCCTACTCTGAAGTCCAACGCCCAACCTAAAGAACTAAACACCATACATTTAAAGTAGAGCTATGTAACCACTAACCTGTTGTTTCTGCTGTTACTGCTGCTGCTATTGTTGCGCTGTCGCTGTTGCTGCTACCGCTACTCACTGTTGTTTCCTTTGTGCTTCTGTTATCCGTCTATCCATTTGTCTCTTCTCTCTATCCGCATCAAGGGAGGAATGCACCTGACAGTAAGAGACAGATCAGAGCGAGAGACCACGGCTGAGTAACGTACACACGACGGACAGGTAAGACTGAACGACAACATCGTCTCACCTGACAAATTCCGGCGAGGCAAAACGACTAAAACAAAATTAGAGAGGAGACAACTCCCTGCTCGACACTTTTCAGTTTTCGAGAATTTTCGTGCTAAACTCTATAGTTTTAGAATTTTGATTTTGATTAATATCAGGTATAAATGATTTTTAATCGTCGTACAAGTTTTTGTCTCATTTATTTACCGTTTTTTTAAGTTAATATTTTGAAGTATTTTTTATCATGTACATTAAATGTTTTAAGAGAATATGGCCTAGTCTGGTCATACACTATGTTGTATGCGTTACATTATTGTCACAAAATTATTATTTCTTCACTTAATTGTTCGCCACCGATTAAAGTATTTAAAAAATTGCGACTGATATCATTTTCGTAAAGCAATATCCTTTCAATCGGAAGTGTCACAATTTAATGCTTTCAAAAATCAAAGATATTTCAATCCTTTGCTTTTGGGATAGTGATTTTAAATTTACTAGATAAAATAAGATCTCCGCATTTTATTCAATAACCGAAACAGTGTTTGTTTTTATTTCATCAGGAGGCTGACGAAGAATAACCTCAGAGTGTGATGCTAATTAGTTTGTTGCCATGGTTACCACATTGTTACCAATAGAAACCAGACATCATCCTCCAGCAGAGAATACAGCCACATTAGGATCATTGATTGGGTTTTTTTTACCTAAATGTGTAATATTTTATTATAACATATTAAGGGGTAAATCATGACTGCAAATGTCAACATTACCGATGACATGTTAACCAAATGCATTTGAAGAAATTGTGGACGACTTAAGAAAACATTAGAATTCAGTTTTAATTGTAGAATCTATTTTTTCTTAAATGTTCACAATTTTTCGAGATGTCTTTGGATAATATTGAAGACAAAATGCTTTTATACCATGTAAAATAGAAACTTCTAATATTGCCGAAAGTTAAGATTTTTCACTGGAATTCCTGAGTCAGCCAACCAATAAGCTCACAGGAAATTAGGTCACAAGTGTGACCTAATTTACTTCATGCTTGTTGGTCAAAAATTTTCCTCTGCAAGAAGACGTTAATTTTGAACTTCAACCTTTCGACAAAGCGAGAAGTTTCTATTGTTTCTATTGTATCATACGTTGAAGGTGTGAGCTTTTTGTGGAAGTTCTTGTCGTGCAATGTTTTTCTGCTATTTTCACACATAATCCTTGACGTGTGTGAGTGCGATCTCTTTCTTTTTGTCTCTCTCTCTTTGCCCACTTCTCTCTCTCTCTCTCTGATGCCTTTGATGTACATAATTCCGTTATCAAGACAACGCATCACCAAACTAGCCTTTATAAGAAGAGCACTATGTCACTACTAAAGTAAATGGAGGTGTGGGGCCATCTAGTGGTGTGTTCCTCCCTCCCCTCTCTCTTCTCTTTTTTTCTCTTTCAATTATATCTAACCAATCAGCAACAAAGTGGCTGGAATCTTAGGCTAGCCTTGTTGTACAATGTGAAAAAGAAAGTAGATGTTTCATTGCCTTGCAAACAATAAAGCTTCAGGCTTCAAGCAAGGTTAAGTATTCACATTTTTTGTACCCTTCCTTCTGTTAACCTGTGGATTTGATGCAACTCAACCAGCAGAGAGTAAAGGGCTACTGTGGAGCTGTGCTAGTCTCACTACAGTAGGTCTATACTCTTTTTCTGAGAAATTCTTCTTATCCAAATCCCTTTGAAACAGAACGGAAACATGTAATTAATTAATGCTTCAAGAAATGACAGTGTGACAATATTTTTGTAATATGTATCACTTACTGTAGGCTGAGATGTGACCATAAATAATCTTGTGAAAAATGTTGATGGAGAAATCTATGAATGTTGTTAAGTTTGGGGTTGAATTTACAAAATTAGCTTAAACTAGATGAACATCAATGCTACTTCCTGTTTATTTATTTGTTTATTTATCTATGAATTATTTATTTGTTTATTTATTTTCAATATTTATTAAGACATATGTACAGAAATTTAAAGGGCAACCAGTTTTAAACTTGCCAAAACGTGTACATTTTGTAAGGCGGTATTGTTATCTGTGCAAACATTAAAAAATCTTTCAGCTTTTGTAATAAGTAGTGCAGTTAATTAGGTGAAGGGTCCGAGTAGTAGTACTCGTGCACCAAATGCTGCACATGTGCTGCAGGTTAGGTTCATGTGCACTACTATTTTCAGTCCGCTTTGCTCAAGTGACACATCTACAGTTTTGAGGCAGACTGTTGGAAAGCCCGAGAATCAAAACGCTTAATGCTTGTAGCAGACATTGTACATACATCACTAGACTTTTTCCAAATGATAACTGAAATGGAATATTTTGAGCAATTTAGTTTCATAAATTGCATCCATAAAATTGGTAAAATACAAGTGCATGGCAATTCAATGGAATAGGACAAGGTAACACTTTCTGCCTTCAGGACAAACTGAGGTGAAAAACTACAAGCCACGAGAACCCCAATGAAATGTTCCGTTCAGTGTTAATACATTTGGAAAAAGCCTTTTAGGTTGCAGGCACCAGAAATAAATTTAACGAGTGTATTTCCTACTTCAAAGTATAATACACAGATATAATTTAACTTAATTCAATTCACAAGTGAAATTTGAAGTTTGATGCTAAAGTAATTTTAGTTGCATATGTACCTGTGTCAAATTTATCATGTATAAGTGAATACTCATGTATTTTGTAAGCGTTAGGAAAAGTGTGGTCATCTTTCTACGAGATAGAGTTGATGACTCAGTACTCAGCAAGTTATTTCAAAATGGTCAATTTGTTTGATACCTCGTTAAAATGAGAATGTAGTGGTGTCACTTCAAGATTTATCATATATTTTGAGAACAATTGAAACTCAAGCTGAGGTTTTGTACACACAGGTTGATTTCTATTGTCTTCAAAATGTACACAATTCTTGGCCTGACCACCATCTTTACATTCAGCCAATGTCCTTATTACGGAGTGGATAAAATAGAACCTAACACAGAAATAGTTAAAATGAAGGAAACGATAGTTTGAATGTTTGCAAAATATATGGCTATTCAGATGGTCCCTAAAACTCAAGTTTGAAAAGTTTTGTTCATTGTTTTGAAGAAAAAAACTTGTTTGTACGCGTACATATAATCAACCCCTATTCCAGTCTTGTTTTCTAGGTAGTGTAGTTTTGCTTTACACTTTATTTGATTTCACTGTAGTTGACATGTAGTGAATGGGTCTTTTTTATGGAATAGCCCCTGTGAAAAGTTCTGTGTGAAGCAAATAATTTTATGAAACGTTTCAAAAATAATAGTTAACAAATGTAGAAATGGTTCTTCATTTTGGTAACAATAGAAATTTACCTTGTACTCTTGTTGCAGTAAAATTCTATTGTTCTTAAAACAAAATACATTTCAGGAGCTGCAGGATAAAGTATAACGGGAACAACAGACGTTAAAACTGCGTTTTTAATGGAATTAAAAACACAGTTTAAAATTCTGTTGTTCCCAAACTGAACAATAAATCCTGAGGTGCATCCATGTAATCACTGATTTACTATATCTATTGCGTGTATTAATGTTTTTAATTAATATACAGCCAACATTTCAAAGTTGAGACCTTATTTTGTGGTGATTTTTAGCTAAACTTTTTCGCACAGAACTTTCCACGCGGGTTATTATATTTATTACGCAAATAAATCACTCAAGTAAAACACGTAGCGTTGTCGTCTTTTCTTCAATACAGTGAAACTTCCGTTGGTCGGTGCTTCTTTTGTACGACCGACCTCTCTTCGCAAGGCCATCAGACCTTGAACGTAACACATTAAATTACACAGAAAATGACCTCCTTTGCAAGATCACCAACCCATTGGCATATTTACCCGAATTGGAGCATCCTTTTTAAATTGAGCTAACGCTCATACACCTAATAATCAGCTCTCTTTGCGGTGTATCTATTCATAAAACTCAACTTCTGGAAATGACCAGTCTCTCATGTCAATTTGTGCAAAATTAAATGCCTATCCTCCCTTTAATTATTGTGGTTTGAATCCTTAAAGAAGTACCCGATTAAAATTCGGTCTTTGCACCGGATGCCTTACGGTAGAAAGAATTTGCAAAACCCTTAATTCCGCTGTCGAGTACAAAATCGTAAGGCAAAACATTAGAATTTTGTGGCCCACAGTATGTTTCCCACTGAACTCGAATCGTCAGGAAACTAATAATAAGCACTAAATATTTAATAGAACACGCACAAAATGAGATAAATTAAAGGTTTGCGTAAAGACAACGTGCTGGTTACGCGTTCGAGTCAAGCAAACACGGCAAAAATAAAGTATTTGCGATAACACGTCAGATTCACGTTACTGGTTTATGAGGCAGGAGTCTGTTCTGGTACTGCAGGGACACTTCAGGGACACTGGGTCTTGTTTTCAGGGAACTAAGTAAATTCAAGAAATTCACTACCATCACTTAACTTAAGAATAAGGAAAACAGCATCAAGAACAGATCTACATATGACTAAATACATTCTGTAGCAATCGATTCAAACCAGGACGGCCTTTACTTCTCCAGACTATCATGTGAACTACAAGTCCTCGCCCCTCCTTAGCCCTCCCACCCAGAAGCACTCCAAAACCAGAAATCCTGGATCAGCTTTTGATGGTAATGTGATTACATTCGATTTCCATGGTTTTGTTCAACCTTACGCTTTGAATGTAAATCTGCGAAAACAGAACAGGGGGCGTACGTCTTTTACGCCCCCTAGACCCACCAATGAATTAATCAACTCACCATGGCAACATGTTGACCTACATGCACACATATAAATGTATCTGATCATAATTATTGTGATAATCATGATAATCTCAGTTAGCCTCTCCACAATCACCACGTGGGCTCGAGTACCCTGAGAGTTCAATAAACTAAACCGGATCAGAAAAATCTAAACAAAATCAAACACAAACAGATCCAAATAGCATGCAGATGGGTAGATGTGATATGTGGAGGGGGTGGGTGGGTGATCGCACTCACATTTACAATCATCTCTGATCAGGTTGGATCGATCCCAAAATACCCACATCGGCTATATTAGTGTAATGTGAGGTTGGCTACTCACCCGCGTAACCAGAGGGTAAAAATGGGAGGCTTACTACTTACAAGCACAGCCAGGGGGTAAAAAGTGGGGGCTGGATACTCACCTGCACAGCCAGGGGGGTAAAAAGTGGGGGCTGGATACTCGCCTGCACAGCCAGGGGATAAAAAGTGGGGGCTGGATACTCATGCATACATAGCTAGGACATACAGAGAGAGATTGTACATTCATCCGTGCAGTGCAGGGTATGTCTAGATGAATTAGGAGTCATTTGGCCTTATCAAAAAGAAAATAAAGGTAAAATTATCATAAAGATGCAAATAAAATATCAAATATCAAATCTGAAATGTCTGATTGATGAAACATCCACAAATATGGATGCCAAACTGGTAGTGCCAATACAATTTAGGGAGTCAAAAGCAGAACGAGGTTCTAAAATGGAACAAATAAAAACAACAGTTTTTTTTCCAAATTTCTGAACAATCACTAACTGGGAAAATAATACCGACATATGATGCCAAAATCATTCCACTAATAGATTTTTTTTCAAAGACCCTGATCATGGGTACGCCCTCCCTATCCTCTTCGCCTCCTGTGGCCGGGTGGGGTTGGTTACGGGCGTGGTAACATGCTGCCGTGTTAGTGCGATGGTTGTATGCGAGAGGGTGAACAGGGCTCAGGTGAGAGAGGGGGGTGGGGGGGGGGGTGGGGAGGGGAGGCTATAAATGGTACATACCGTCAATAGTGGCAGAGCTGCCGGGAAGAGCGAATAGATGGAGGCGAGGGATCCAAACGTCGTTACCCTTCAGAGCGCGAGAATACACTGCATTAGCCAGGGGACGGGCGCCTTGTTTATCACTGTGGGGTGAACAGTAAAATACAAAAACCGTGACCTACTGCAGTATCTTATTGTAAATTATTTTTGCATTTTTCTCATCAGTTATTTCTCTTGTCTTCGGAGCAACTTATGTTGCGTTGTTATACCAATTTGTTCTTTGAAATGCTTAATCTGTCTATCTTTAAACTTAAGAATTTGACACAATTTCAAATTTATTCCATTATGCAGGTGTTTAGAAATTAAATTTTGATATCACAATTGTTTGTCAATGTAAAGTATTATCACCTGTAATGTAAGACAGTCTTATTAATTATTGCCTATTTTTAGCTTTATAAATTAATTTTAAAAATGTGGCCAGGAGAGCTCACATAATGGGGGCACCCTTTTAAAACTTTATCCCCAAGAAATTAAAACCCTATGAAAAAGAAAACTTGGGTTTTATGAGAGGGTGCTCATACTTGGCGCCATCCAGGGATCCGCAAATTGGCGCCAATAGGTGGGCTGTTGGGGGGGGGGGGGCAACTTGTTAAAACGAAACACCCCTTCCCCAGCATGTAAACAATACTGGCCCCCGGCGCATAAGACCGGCCGGTGTGTGTGTGATCACGGTACAACAGGCTCACTCACTCGCGGTTCACTCTCTCAGCCGGGTCGGGCAAGTAGTAGGTATGTAGGTAATATTTTCACACAAAAACACCTTCCTTTCCCAAAGTATTTTAAGGAAAAAGTCTACATTTTCCATCCTCAATCCTAACCCAAGTGTTTGTCTCCATTATATATTTTTTGTACTTAAAAATTTGAGTTTCCAAACACGGTGCGGTTGTCCTAGAAGTGTGATTAACATGTGTGTGACCTATTTCTCAATTGATCTGATTTCTTGCGTTCGCACTTTACTTTTCATTAATTTGAGGTAAAATAATTGCTGCATTTTTGCTTTCAATGAAAACACTAATTATTTGAAGAAATACATGTCATGAATAAAAAAAAAGCTTCTTTTAAACTGCGGATACATAAAAATGTGATACATGCTTTGATCATGATAACAATGCAGTGCACTGGATTTTTGTCAAAATCGCATTGATCATAATTTGTAAAGCTTCAGTTTACTGAGTACGGGAAAATTAACAAGTAAGATATAAACTTTACCTCCAAAATACGTCCACAATGCAGCGAAATTTGTTTCCATGGAGATTAAATGATGCAAGGGGTATTTAAAATGTTGTGCAAACCGGAAAGATGTTGATTTAAATTTAAAGTTTACTTTCTAAAACTGTTTTTGTTTCATTGTTAAAACTTAAAATATTCAGATTAATTTAAATCATGGAATATAATTGCTTAAATAGTGGAAAAGTGCCTGGATATTACTTGATGAAGAAAACCTGGAAATTTCTTAATTTTTGTGGAATATTTTGTGGAGGGATTTTGGTGCAGGAAGGAATACATGCTGGGATTTAAAGTACCTGTAAGAATTGACAGGAGCAACATTGGGTTCTGCTATTGTTAATAATAATAGCAGCCCATGAGTAATGCACATAGCTAAGAGGCTTTACACTCAGTGTAAGGAATAGACAGTGTGCTTACAAATAACAATACGAATACCAATAGGATATATTCACTGTGGATCAGTCTGGAAAAAATGAATATTGTACATGATGGATATGAGAAACAAACACAGAGAAAGGTTAAAAGTCATGCGTTATTCTGTTGTTACGCAATAAAGTGACGTCATAAAGTAAAATTACGTCATAAATCTGAAGTTACGTCATCAAGCTGAAGCTAACGTTGGCGGATCCAGGATTGATCTACATTTATTACTTGATGGGTGATTGCAAAAGGCAAAAATAACGTTAATTTGATCTTTGTCAAGTATTCATCGCAGATTACAAGGAATTGCAATGACAGACCCAGGATCTCCAGTAGCAAAGGATGCCCAATTAAAATTCTATTAATAAACGGTAAAATATTGGCAAAAATCCTAAACTATGAGCTGTAGGAGGAGGCGTCCCTCTCTGACGACACCCCATGGATCCGCCAATGAATTACACCAGTAAGTCTTTCCAGTAAGGGCAACACATTGACGGATCCAGTATTTGTCGTTCGAGCGGCCAAACCTTCATCGGGGTGCAACCTTAAGTTTGGCGTAAAATCTATAAAAATTGTATGAAATGAAGAAAGCTTGGTCACAGGATGCTCCCTCGCTCTTCCAGACCTGTCAACGCAACAAATACAACATTTATGTCTAGGCCAGTTTGTTGATTTTGAAAACCAGGAAAACTGTGTCAAAACGCAAATTTCTATTGCACTCTGTTGACCGACAGGGCCATCTTTAGTTCACAAACGTTTTCACCCTTTGAACCTTGATGGCAGACCTTGCACAATGCATTCAACATAATAGTTGTCCCCGGATATATCGATATTTTTGGTGCGGGAAAATAGCATCGATACAAGCGGGATATCAATATAAGCGGAACAATTAATGTGAGGGTCTATTAATTTAGTGCGGAAAAAATATCGAAAAAAGCGGAATATCGATATAAGCAATATCGATATATCCGGGGAGGAGTGTACTTCAAAATGATCCCCAACTTTTAACACAGTTTTCCTGATTCGAAGTACGTTTTCCTTGTACGGACTTATAATTAGAATTAAATTAGAATAATGTATCTTAATTTTTAATTAACTTAAAATTAAATTAGAACATCTTAATTTTAAGTAAGGAACCATCTTGATATTGTTTTTCTCTGTAATATTAATTAAGTCTTATGTGTTAGTTGAAAAAAACTAAATGAGCTGTGAACGTTGCCGTATGTATGGAACAGGGGATATAAAGTTCATACATACATACGAATATTAACCTATGGTATACATACACTAGTTCACAGGAGAATGAAAACATGAATACACTAGTATGCCGCAGTGTGTATGAATGTTCCTCACCGGTGCAGAGATATTTTTACACTGAAGAGGGGAAGTCTGTGTGTTGGATGTACCTATTAAAATCTGGACTATGATGGTGAAAAAGTCAGAGCAGACATCGTAATGATTCTGGGCTCCAGAAGGGGTGGATTTTTCTGTGGTTAGTTCTTGACGATTGCAATTGCATCAAACGAATGAAGATGGTTTGGCATATTTGTCCGAATAGCTTACCGTAAAGAGTAGTTTCAAAATCGTCTAAGACTGGAAGATCTACTGTCGTCTGCAGTGCTACCAGTTCTTAATGACGCTACGTCGTTAAAGTTTGATAGACGACGCTGTGACGAAATCTCTTTATCACCGCACCTCCCACATTATCGGTAGGTCATGGACTCGCTTCCGGAGTCATAATAATGATACTGGTGTCAAGTAAATCACCTTGGTGTCAAGCCTGAAATGTAAAGGTGTAGCATTTTATCTGGTTAATTCTTTGGGGAACACAACATTGAGTTTCGAACTTTCAAATTGCCCAGATTTTCGCTCATGTCAGATTGAATGATCTTTATGCTTATTGTTAAGGTGAAAATAACCTCTCAATATGTTCGTTTACTTTTAATACTAAGCCTCTCTAGAACCAAATGTAGATTTCGAGTAGCTGCCTCATGGTGGTCAAGTGGACAGGGCGTGAGACTTGGAATAGACAAATTTGGGTTTGAATATATGGAGTCCGAAATTCGAAACATGAGGCTATTGAATATTTTGAGTTTATGAGAAATGTCTACGCTTCATTTTCAATAGTTACAAATATTTTAGATAGCAAAATTATATGCAGTGTGGATTTGATGGAAAAGTGGCAAGTTTTCACAGACGTAAGTGGTACGCAATCATGATTTTCCCCTTTATGCTATAATAAACTATTGCAGGGAAACTGGCACCCTGAAGAGGGTAAAATGTCTGGACTGGTTTTCAAAGAATGTCTGGGCCTGATGTTTGGCTCATTTGGCATAATTGCCAAAGAGCCTACAGAATCATGAATTGTCGTCATCCAGCATCGTTGTTGTCTGTGCACAGCTGCCCTGAGCACACTACTGATTATAGAGACTTCATATCTTACACACAAATGCACCTATGCCCCATCTCAAAGTCTAGCAAAAAGTATGTTGCTGTGACTATTATTCTCAAATTGGCAGCCATATTTGTTTTTCCATAGGTCATTTATTTGGGATTTGATCTTAGACACTTCATTGGTATCCATGTGATATTGTAACCTATATTGTCTTAGTTTTATGATAATGCCAAATGAACTCAGGTCCATCTGGACCTAATTTTATAAATGGATTGAACACAAAAGCTGAATGAAGACCAATTTGTTCATGTAAGATATCTAAACGGCATGTAGTTCCTGTTTTTTCTGGACTTACTGTTGGGAATTCAAATTTTGGCAACGTTCTACCATTATCACAAATAATTGTACTGAAGATCACTGATCCGTTTCTGCCGTTATTCTGTACAAAGAGGCTAAGCTATGGGTGTGTTCTTACCTCGTTACGTAATAAATTTGATTGTGACGTCATTGTGAATTATGATATCATGAGGATGTCAAGGAATGCCCACCACAGTATTTTCATTTCATGTCAGACAATGGTCATGTTCACAGTGGTAAAGCTTTGTGATTGATCCCCTTTTGGAGCCCCAGTGCTTTACACGCTCCCGTACCCTGATGTGATGAGACATCAATAACACAGTTACATAGGGTATCATGAGCATAAAGAACATAAATATACCCTGAGGTATACCATGAGTACAATACCATCAACTCAATAAATGTGTTGGGGTTTAAGGTAAAAATGTTTCAAGATAAAAGATGCTTCAACTGAAACACAACATCTTTTTTCTACAATGGATGGATATTTTACAAAACAGTACTTTTCAGAAAATAATGGACAGTAACATGTCAGTTCACATCGAAAACGGTTAAAGTGTTTGCACTGATTTCTGGACATGTGTAGCACTGCTGGCTCAAAGCGGCTGATGGTCATCCACTGTACATTCTGTGAATGAGGCCTGGTCCGCAGAGTGCGACTTTACACGGACAATGTCCGATAGGAATTCCTTAGGTCCAATTAAAATTTTCATTAAAATTTTGTTGATGGGCCACAAATCAAATAGTCTAAAGATGAACAATGTGTTTGTCATTGGGAAATGATAAATTGTAACTGTCATATTCCATTTATTCGGTCTGCCAAGTTTCGGTTCGATCTAGTAAGTTTTTAGTCTGAATGTTCGGTGCCAACTGGTGGCAAAAGTCATGCACTCTTCCCTAAAAACTAAAAGTGGGCAGGCAGCGAAGTGGCTTCAACATGCACCACAGAAAAATAAATGTATTTTATATCGCAAAAATTGTTTCAAAAACAGAAGGACAAGTTTGTGTATTTGTTTGACTGTGTGAAGTCCTCCATTATGTTCATGCATAGCAGATGCTCGCTTACAAAGTTTTTTATTCAGGTGTAACATGGATAGTTGCACATCAGACAAACAAAATAAATATTTCCTGCTGACAGATTATGAAATTCGAGAATGATACACATTGGCGGATCCAGGATTTCCCGTAAGCGGGGGGGGGGGGAGGGGGGAGGGGGAAGGGGGTGGGCGCCTCCTGCGCCCCCTAAATCCACCAATGATACAAGCAATGTCCTGGAGAATGTTAGTTTCCAGCCTGAGTGGCTTTTTTAAAAAAAAAAGTATTTTCAACTGTTTCTTCATGTTGTACCTATTTTTTTTTTGTTCTTCATTTTGTACCTGACTCTCCTAAAATGATTTACTTCAGTTCCAAAACAGATGGTGATAAAACTAAAATAATTAGAAGTGTACTACGTTCTGATGTATTGTCTGTGCAGTCTTCTTGTAGTTTTCAAAGTTTATCCGATATGGTGTTTGGACATGCAGTGACAACATTGAGACAGTGCAAATACAAGGCGAGCGTGAAGCTTTCACATTGAATTTTGATTTTATTAACTAGAAACATGTATCCGGTTTTGGAGGAAAGTTTATCGGACAAACTAGTTTACAAAACTGGATTGTTATGTTCAGTAGGAACCTGGTTGAGCTCTGGCACGGTTCCCTATCTGATACACGTGATTGATGTGTGAAGTCCGTGGACATGAGATCTGCATTTTGTGGCACTCAATCACCTGTAACAGGTTGTAGTGGATTGACTCGCCAGACTTTGTGTGCTACAGTTTTATCCGCTTTCTGGGCTCATTCCAAGAAGTAAATGCTGCTTAAGGGACATCTCATCTACACATATAACACCGTGTGTCTGAGGTATAATGTGTTTTTCAAATTGATCAATGTTATTTTTGACTAAAAGTCAGCTAAGTCATGCCCTTTTAAATAGACAAGGGCTGACCTATGAAGAACCTGTTGAGCACAACATGACAGTCATCACATTGGACTTACCAATCCTTAAATTAATATGATTTTTTGGTGGCAACAGTAACAGTATTTCTCAGGGACTGGTGGACAGCCATCCTGTTATGGCCTCTGGTACCCGTTTTGGACTTTGGATGATGCTGACGCACGGTTTTAAAGTTTTGGTTGTGTGTGTCTCAGTCTGTCAGTCACAAACACAAATAAGCAAGTGAAATGCAAGTAAACATGTGGATAACAGATCCACCCTGGCTTGAAAACCCATGGGCAAATGCATCCTAAGCCCGAAATAGGGTACCAGGGGCTCTACAGTCACGATCAGGCTGCACATTCTTAAATATTAGTTGTAAATTCATTCAAAACATACATGACAGGGCTGTGTGTTAGTGCGAGATGGAAATCTGTTGATCACTAGATTCTGTGGAACCACCACTGCACAGTGACCTTGGTGTAACAATGAATGGTGCAGCAGAGCCAGAAGCAGATGGTATCATATCATCTGGAGTGGAGAGCCTGGAACCCTGCCCTGTAACACTGTAACACTCACTCAGTGCCCACTGTACGCCACATTTTGGGAGTGTTCCAAAAATACCAATGTGACCAACATTTGCCAACCTGATTATTTGATATAACTAAGTTCAATTAGAGTGACTGTGGGGTATCATGTAAGAAAATCTAGAACTGTTTTTGTTCTCCAAAATCTTGACGAAATGTTCTGCACGCCAAAATCACCGACCATATTTCAAAGTTGTTCCTTCAATTATTGGTTTACGGTGGCTACACAGCAGAAGCTGGACAAGTCTTCACTAAAGTCCGTCTCTGTGAAGGACAGTAAATTGTCCGTCATTTGTCCAAATGGCGTACATAGAACCTTAAGGACAATGCCTATTTTTGGGGTACAGAGCTTCAAATAAGGCTATGTGAGCTTATAATTTGCGAACCAGTCACAGCTGTAGGTGACTGCTTTGCACCCCTAAACAATTTACTTTAATGCAGAGCAGAAAACAAGTACCATGCAGAGAGTCTATTTGCCAAGTTTGGGTCTACATCTGGTTGACCCAGTTTAGCGACGGATTTTTCAATAAACACATCAAATTCCTTAAATCAATTTGGAAACGTACAGAAAAGAGAGAAAACAAGAACTTTACGCTGTGCTTTAGATTTTCTGTTGTTTCAAAATTGATAAGAATTTCACCCTCTGCTATTCTCTGACAATGAACCGGAGTGACTTGTAACGGTTTATTGCTCTGCTCAGACAAGATATAATGAGTGAAGTTTCTTGTGTCTGGGCGAACACGAACCCAGACCTTTACTAGATCCAACCTCTTCAGCTCCAATGGCTTTACTATCTAAACCAGAGCAGTTTTTATCAGCTCAGAGTAAGAATATATAGTTCTACAGGTTTATGTTATAATAATCTGCACCCAGTTAGTAAAGGCCTGTCTAGTAATGGGAAGATTTATTACAAAGCCTTGTACAATATTTGTCCGTGTTTTCTTGAATTGCATGGATATCGTACCCAAAGACATGCACAGGGGAAATAATCTTTGAATTTGAATCTTTTTTAATTTTATTGGACCAGCTTCCATTTGTGGAGCCAGTGATTACTCCTGTTTTGGACTTCGTGTGACCGTCCCATTGGGTTTCAAAGCCAGGGTGGATCTCTCATTTGCACTCTTTCTTGCTTGTGTGCAGTGATCCAAAAGATCACTTCTGGTGCTACACCTGCCTTTGCCATCAATACGGTTTTACATTGTACATGTGTACACGGCAGGCTGGTTGGGACCCTTTCTTACATGCATCAGTTAGGAGTTGAATGGAGATGATGAGCTGCTCAGTGAGACATAACTAAAGTCTAATGCGCTACCAAGTTAGTCCTGCACTTTTAAGTTTGAATCTTCAAGTTTCAACTGCTTAAAGGAAGGCTCATCATATGGTATGTTACCATGTTATCTTTTGCTTTGTAATTTTTTGGTGGAGCACTGTTCATTTTATGGGCCACTGGTGCCCTCTGTTTCGGCTCTGGATCTATTGTGGCATATTTACTTACTTCTTCACTCTTACTCGCATACCTTTGCAAGCTTAAGTGAACATGTAGGCTCTACAATCTTTTGGAATTCGTATGTTCTCAAAACGTTTCCAAACTAATGAAAATTTCGCAAGCTGCATTCGATAATACATGCTCACTGTACAAAGAAAAAGATAATTAATTACCACTTGGATTTAGGTTGTTCTTGCTAACGAACATTTATCATGTTAATTGTTTTCGTTACATCGTGCAGAAGATTCAGCCAAACCGTTTTCCATGCTGTAAGATTGTCTTTTGAAATCAGTTTTTTCTGAATTGTAGTTTTAGATAATTCATGCAAATTTCACAACACAAAACCTTGCTTTGAGATCTTAGGATATTTTATCTTATTGCTTAGATTATATTTCCCTCCGCATTTTGAAATTGGGATTTCCAAAACAAACAAACAAACAAACAAAGAAAACCCCCTCAAATCTCAGGTAACATATGTCATGCATGGCAAATCAGAGCTTAAGTGGTCTTTATTTTATCTTTATGCTAACACCTCGGCTACGTCTATGCCATCTATTAATTTGTCCAACATAATCAAACATCAATTCAATTAGACATTGTCTCCATCTGCCTTATGTACCCTTACACATGTACATGGAGATCCTTAAATTGCACACTGTGCATTTCGCTTAAACAGAAACTGATCATAATTTAGCCAGATGATTGCCACCTCAGACATGTCGACAAGTTTCATTGTGAGTCGATTGTAAAAAAATCACCGATATTTATAAAGAGTTTGGCTTTTAGGAAGTTATTTAATATTTCCGATCGGTGCACTTTAAAAATTCTACCAGTGCAATGTAATTCAAGTAATTCACCAAAAGGCCTTACCGGGATAAAATTTCACGGGTTGTGAGTATCTCAGATAAAGACGCACTTGATTTCTTCTGTAACGTAACCAACAGACTACAGTTTTCAAAAGAGAAGCTTGCTGGCGCATGTAATGTAATACATACTTATAGCCAAACATTTAGCTAGTAGATTCACTGATCAGGCATGTGTGCAACTCTTGTTACAAAAAGTGTGATTTAGTTTATTTTGATCTGCTCTTTGTTCAGACTGAAACAGGTGCACAGGTTTAGCGGAACAGACGTTATATTTAGTCATCTGCGCTGGTTAAGCATCATCTGAACCCTGACATATGCTTTCTGCTAAACTTTGTTTCCTCAAAACAGAACAGCAGGTCGTTTTTTCCCGCATTCCTTCCAGGTTTGCTCCACAGACCTAAAATTTATTGCATACAATGCGTCAAGTGATTACTCTCAGTCATAGGAGGATATTCCACTCAATTTTAGAACAATAGGCTATGATGTTGTTGAACGAAACATATGTAATTTCTCTTTTTTTTAAAAAAAGAAAGGACGGAAGTTTTGTTTGAACTTGCAACTGTCGTCCATGGTTAGTTACTCTAGTGTTTGTATCATTGCACTCGGAACTCTCTCCCAAGCAGATGCAACAGCTATGGAGAACAATGCAGTGGCGTATCCAACCCTACAGTTTGTGAAAAAACTGCAAGAGCATAAAAATGAAGAAAAGACAAGAAATGTTGGACGAGGGGGCACTTAAGAAAGACTGATGCAATATTGCGAGAACAATGAAACAGAAGATAACGTGGAACACTGAGGCGAGTTATTACGTTTAGTCATCTGTGTTTTACGAGTCATCTGCGCCAGACATCTGCCGCCTGTCAGACACATTGTTCGCACCTAAAACACTAGGGCTCGAAACAGGCACATAAATAGGTAATCGATTAAACGGTTAAGATTTTCTTTGGAAGGTGAGGGTCCGACACAGTGACTGTTCACCAGTCCTTGGGAAAAGTATGTTAGTACTGTGGCGGGCTGCCCGCTGTCACCCATATACAACGTGGCCTCCTGTTTAGTAGAGCGTGGGTGCAAATCAGAAGTGACTTTGAGTTTCATATCATTCAATTTAGTACCCATGCCAGAGACATAACCGCCCTGGCTTTTGAACACAGAGGGTACCAGTGACCCCATAACTTGTAGCTTGATCTACCAAAAAATTTAAAATCCTGATATTTGGACTGATAGTTTTCAGCAATATTATAAAGACTAAATTGAAAAAGAATAATATATAGTGAAGTTTCATGTTCAGCTTCATCAAGATATGATACATGTACGAGCTTTGACAGTGACTGTTTTAAACTACCTTTAACCAAATGCCTCGGTTAACCGATACGAGTTTTATTTCACGGTTCCGAGCCCTGTCTCACCCCTGATCCGTTGTTACTTAGCTGGTGGTACTTTTTTACAGCCGGTATTATCATGACATGTTGTGTGGATGCATGAATGATCAAGCTCTCTGTCTGTCTGTCTGTCTGTCTGTCTGTCTGTCTGTCTGTCTGTCTGTCTGTCTGGATAAAATATTTTGGTGCGGATGATGATACAAATGATCATGACTGTATTTTGGAAGCATTCCACCAAATTTGCATTACCTTCATCACATATGATTTAAGACTGATTTAGATCTTAAAAACATTTTAAGTTTATACATGACCTATATTTGTCAGCTCTAAGTCCAGTCTACATACTGAGAATGGTCCATATTATTAATTGAAAATTTCTTGAATGACATATTTTGGCATGATTACTGAATTCCAGATTTGTTAGATTTAGTAGAATTACTGATCACATTGTAGTTTGATTGTAATTGTAATTGTGAAGGTAAACTGATGTGTCTGCAAATCTTGGTAGATTAGGTAAACGAAAAACCTCTAATACAAATTTGCGCTGTTTTCTTGTCCGAGTGAAAGTCACGACCGTCTGCAGTCTTTTGTTGAATTTGTTGAAATGAGCCCTTTCACGGTATCTAAAAATCATCCGTTAAAGCTCTGTTCACTTCAATGCTGAATATAGGAATGGATTAGTAAAAGTTCAAGGCTCTTACTGCACATGCACGCATGTTATTGTATGCTGTTTCTAGGAGCTGCAGCTGAGCAATACCCAACAGTACCCGCTGCTCATTCTAGTACCAGCAATTGAGTAGTTAACATCACTTGTAACAAGTAACTCAATAAATAGTTGCGTGTTAAAGGATTGTTTGTTCCTGTGGACTTCTGCGTTAAAGGATTTGCTTTTGGAATATTTCATCCGTAGTGGAAACTTCATCAGAATTGACCAAAGGTAAAAAAATATTGAAGGTTGCATAACTGAACATGTCAAAGTAAAATGCCACAGCGTGAATTTGTTTTCGCAAATACATGATGTAGTTATTTTGAGCTGTTGAGTAAATGCTAATATTTAGAGGATTATTAGAAACTCGTATTTATGTTAACAGGCGTCCTGTATTAACACCACCTGTAGCTTCATGTAGATCTAAGAACACATGAGAGGTTAGTTTACCATCCGAGACACAGAAAATGTAAACACAATCCTTTGTTTTGTTTAGATCTTTCGGGTTTAATTGTTGTGGATACTCACTGTGGCATTTTTTTACCATGACGATTGATAAAAAAATTATTCGATTTCATCATTTGATTGAATTCATTTTTAATTGTAAAATGTAGCGGGAAGCATAATTTGAAAATTAAATACAGTCTTGAGCCACACTGAACTTTTACCTCCAAAAGTGTCGTAAAAAGACATGATCACAAGATGTCATTCAAGATAGGTGTCGCTCAAGACAAGTTCATTTGTAAAAGAAGCTTCAATGTGCGTCAGTTACAGCCTGGGAATATTTCATAGAAGGACTAGAAGTTAAATGTACTTAATGTACCGTCTGTGCTGGTTCAGTATCTTTAAACCCAAACAAGAACTCACCCAACCCTGACCAGTGCACCCAATCCTATCCTCAAAGTTTACTGGTAACACCTTGGTGTCGTGAAGCTGCGATTCACAGAGATTTGCATCCCTGGAGGATATTCATCCCGGTTTGTTCCAAGCTTTTCTCGCTCGCCATTTGGCCACCGTGGCCTCCTTACTATTTTTTTATTACGCTTTTTTGTGTGAGTGCTCTATCTTGAAAACTTTTTATATTTATTTATCTTATTATGTATCTAACCTAGTATTAAGTGTTATAATGTATCAGTGGTAACTGTCGTAGCCACTTTTTCTGGTATCAGCGCAGAACCGTTTTTAAGCCACTGGTACTCCTAATTTGGACTTCTGACATGCTTGGTTTCTTTACATGGTCTTGCTAACCGAGACCACAGTTACTTCACTACAGTGGTCGATTACAAGAACCGGTTTTGGAATGTCATTGTGCCGTCTCTCTATCTGTTTTATTTAATTTTATTATGGTGTATTTTACAATTTAATAGACACCCTCTTAGTACTCACTTGCCCATTGAGGAATAATTCCTTAGTATTTTGTAATCAAAAGTGTTTCCACTTCAGTTGTCGTGGGACGCACCTACAAACCCTCACTTCTCATTGTCTTCGCAGAGACCTGCATCAGCTTGCGGTATGATTTGACCCCAACAGTCAGCATATTAGACATACTAATCTTTTAATTTTTATTTTTCAGTTTAGTTGCTGGTAGACATTGGGACCACCCACCCACACACAGAGCGTCTGACGCGCATGCGCACACGTTTTCTCTTCTTTCTTCGTCTACGCAGCAGCGTTTCTTCACCACGTGACCCGTAACAATGGGGGACCTATCTCTGCTCAACGACCCGGATTTTAAGGTGAGTCGTCCGCTCAGTCGAGAAGCAGGAGTGGAACTAGTAATGCTAAAGAAACATCTGATACAAACCAAGAATAATTTTCTTTCCTTTCTGTTTTTATTCATGCTTTTAAAGATTATTTGACCTTCAACTGACCTTTACAGTTGACTTTTTTTAAATTTGACCCACATTAAAATTCCTACACTGTCCTGTCCAAAATGCATTTCCTTGGTCGGATTTACACAGAACCCCACACCCCGAAAAAACTGTTCAAGTACACTGAAAATGAGACAAGGTAATTAGACGTTGCATCTTGTGTTTGCAGTGGTTGATGGTGGACCGGAAGAAGTTACTGCAGGAGGCTCCCCCTTTCGACGGAAAGAAGAACTGCTGGGTGGTGGACGAGAAGGATGGATTCGTGGCGGGAGAGATCGTGTCCTCCAAGGGTGACGAGGTGTCAGTCATGCTGTCCTCTACACACCAGGTCAGTACACGGGTCATTTAGTGCATACAGGTCACTCAGTACACACAGGTCACTCAGTGCACACAGGTCACCCAGTACACATGCGTCACTCAGTGGACACAGGTCACTCAGTACACACGGGTCACTCAGTGCACACTGATCAACACACACAGGTCATTCAGTGCACATAGGTCATTGGCTTTTATTCCTTTTGCTCGAAACTGGCTGCAGATGATGAGTTCATCCTTTCTTGACTGCGATCAATTTGTGTTACCGCGCGTTACCTTTTCTCTTAGAATTGATGGACTTGACCTATTTTAATGTTGCAATGGCCTTGACTTTGATTGAGGTCAAAGTGAAGGTCATCATTAATAATTAGAATAGGTATGAATTTGTTTCATTAAAACTCGCTTCTAGCAAAAAGACCTGACACCATTGTTACTTTGGGGAATAACTAACGAATTGTGAAAGCATTTGACTGATTTCGCTTCAAATTTTATTGTTCAATTCAAAGTAAAGTCATGCACCAACATAGGACTGCTTGTGGAATCGTCCCAGAGGAATTAATCCCCAGCCCATAAGGCTAGCAGGACGCACTATGTACATGCAAAACAGTGTCACTATCCCATCATGCATGTGATCAACTTCAAACCAATTATCAGTACAATTATTAATTCACACAAAAACACTCTCCTAACTAAAATTTGCCCAAATACCCT